>VZRE01004548.1:294830-357307 GCA_013396775.1 Cephalopterus ornatus
GGGGAAGAGGCGCCCGCCGCCAAGCGCCCCTTGCTCCAGCTAAATCTGTGCTGCCGTGTCCAGGTGCTGTTGTCGCGGACGGACACGGAGCTCCCAGACCGGCCCGCAGCCGCCTTGTCATGCTGCCCAAAGTGGAAACGGAGGCCCTGGGACTCGCCCGGTCGAATGGGGAACAGGGGCAGATGCCGGAAAACATGCAAGGTAAGGGGGGAAAGGCATGGCGCTCCCCCTCCGCGCACGCTCGGGTTTCCCTCGGCAAAGCGCTCCTTCGCCCTGCCAAAAAAGTTAGTGTTGCTTTCGAGCTCCCCTGCCGCCGCCCGCTCCGCTCCTCGCAGAGCCCCTGCCTTCGCGGGCTAACTTGCAGGGTTGCTCGAGTGGGCACTGGGTGTCGGGGCACCAGGGCTGAGGCGACGGAAAGGCCCTGGTCAGAAGGTGCAACCGCGGCCGGGGAACCGTCAAGAATCTGGCGGGCTGCAGCCTTCCCTGGGGTACAGACGCCCCGTCGGACACTGCCTCGCCCTGCTGCAGATGCAGGGGATCTCTGTCTAATTCCCGGTCCGCGCCAAACTGCCTCGGAGTTTATGGCAGGGGGAGTTATGCGGCGAAGTCTTGCCGAGCACCCCGTGTGGCACACACTGTCCCAGATGAGACCCGAGGGCTCTGTCCCGCGGGTGCGGCGCCCGCAGGTGCCGCGCAGGTGGCAGCGGCGGTGTCGCGAAACTCCGCAGCAGAAAGCCCCGACGCCGCGGAGGATTTGCGCCCTTGCGGGATACCCAGGAAGGCGGAGGGATGCCCGAGCTGGGATGGCGCTGGAAATGTCTCTCGGGGGTGGCGGGACGAGGCTGTTCCCCGTGCCCTGCTCCGGGCCGGAGCGCTGCGCAAAGGGAGGCGGCGCAGATCCCACCGAGGGTCGGCTCCGTGCCTTGGAGCCGGCACCCCAGGATGCGGCCAGTGGCCACCCCGCTCCGCGCGCCTCTCCCGGGGCACCAACTCCCGTCCTGCCTGCTCTTTCGAAATTACTCCCTCTCTTCCCGGGAGCCTGCTGGGAAGTAAGGGCGGGGAGGCGGGGGGGGTTGGGGGCGACCTGTGCAGCTCTGTCCTCACCCAGGGAAGAGACGCTGTGCAAGAGCACGGCGTTTGGAAAACCTCTGCTTTCCCATTTAGTTTCTTCTACAAGGAGGGGAACTTCGCCCCAGCGCCGAACCCTGGAGCCGGGACCGCAGGAGCAGAGGGGAGGGTTGGGCCCTCCTTCTTCTCCGTCTGTGGCCGCCCCGTGTCCGCCCCATGCCGCGGGCAGGCGGCGATCCCCGGCCGTGTCGAGGTCGCTCAGGAAAGGTTTTTCCGGCAGCGTGCTAGCGGGATAATGCCCCCGCGCTCCCCGGTAGCTCCCCCGAGCGCCGGGGCACAGCTCCTGGTTTTGGCGAGCGGGCTCCAGCCGGGAGCCCGGTCCGGGGGCTTCGAGCGGAGTCTGAGCGCTCCAGTGCCCCCGTACTGTGGCAGCCGCAGGGTTAAAGACAAAAAGGCGATATCCTAAGCAGTGCGGCGGCGATGTCCAGCGCCTCTCGCCTTGCTGAGGAGCCTTCCGCTGCCACGGTGCTTGCCGACCAGGTCGGGGGTTTAGCAGCAGGGAGGGGAAAGGAAAGCGGCCCCGCAATGAGTGGAAAGGTTTCATTTTGGGAATAACCAGAGCGGCTGACCGGGGCCCCTTGTGGGGGGAGCCCGGCTCGAGCGACCGCGCTCCGTGCCTTCATTCCCATGTTTTAGCCCCCGTCCTCTCCTGACGGCTCCTCCCCGGCTTTCCCCGAGCGGCAGAAACTTCAGGCGGACCGGGCGCGCAGGTTTCACGCCCAGCCCCCGGCAGCGGGGGATGCCGGTCTGCGGGCCGGGCAGACCTGACTGCATCCCCTGAGGACGGCGGTCCTGGTGCGCTGTCTCTCTGCCGACCCGCGGACAGCTAAAAGCGTCACTCCCGTTTCTCTGCGGACCCGCGGGATGTGACAGCCGGGGGCTGCGGGCACGCTGCGCTCACTCAGCCGGCGCGGGCAGGGTGCGAGGGCGAACTGGCTCGGAGGGGTGGCGGTCACGTCGAGACGACGGGTTTGGGGGGCGCGGAGCTGGTTTTAAGCTGGTTTTGCAAGCAACTAACTTGGATTTCACGCGGTGCAAAAGTGCTGGGTCTGTGAGATACGGGTTTTGTCTAGGTAAATATTTGCAGGCTGATGTTGAAAGAAAACTTTAAAGGAAACGAATTGCTTTAAATATGCAAGTGACAATCTTTTCTTTCTGCTTTTTTAAACCTTGCCCCTGATAATTTTTGGATTTAAATTAATTCTTTCAGTTTGTGATTCCATAAAGTAAGCACTAGGTTAAGGGCATTCTATAAATATAAATATTTAGAACATAAAACTTAGAAGCTAATGGTTCTTGCTACGCTTGCTAAGTACCATGCAGATTTGATGATGATGAAAAGTTGCATGTTTCCATGCAAGTTGTTTTTAAAAATAAAACGTTTTCCCCCCCTATGTCCAATGGTGTGCTTGTTTAAGTGAGCTTTCTCTCTAGGTGAGAATTGAAGAAAATTTAAGTTAGTAACGTAAATTCTAATTGAATGTGCTATTTCTCCTTTCCCCAGTGTCTCAGTTTAAAATGGTGAATTACTCTTATGATGAAGACCTTGAGGAACTGTGTCCAGTCTGTGGAGACAAAGTGTCTGGGTACCATTATGGACTTCTCACCTGTGAAAGCTGCAAGGTTCTGTACTTATTATTCCATACAAACACAAGTACAGCAAAAAATGTTTCAAATTTAAGCAGAAAAAAAGATAATTAAAACAGATGTGTAATAATTTCGGTTGCTCCTGATATGTTTCCTATTACATTCACATAAAAAAATTAACCCCAAAAAAGCTTTAGGATTTAGAAGTCTCTTTGAGAGAGTTATCTGCACAAATGGAAACAACTTGGACTAGTTTGCATTATAGTTTTGTCATTGCTTTTAAATATTTTGCTGTTGTCGTGTAGTTCTAGGAAGAACTTTAATTCCTAACTGTCCTAAGTATTGGTTTTAGTTGATTTATATCCATTCAGAGCATTTTTTTTCCTGGAGGATAAAGTAAGAAAATTATCCTCAATACAGATCAGCTTTGCAAAATCTAATGCAGCTTTCTTAAGATTTTTCTTTCATCCTTCAGTATTCCAGTGTACATTTCTGTGACCATAATGACTGTGCACTTTTCTCATGCAAACTAGAACTGTCAGAGCTCACTTGACACACAAAATCAAGTAACTAATTATTTGGTTAGATCATTAATTTTGAAAATAAAATACTAGTAAATGCAGCTTACCATATGGAAAGATGAATATATCTGCACTGTTTTATTATACTGTAAAGTTTAAATAATTATGACTTTATGATGTCATATTTTTAGTGTAAAATTTTTTAAATATTTTACAGTTATTTAAGTAGTGCACTGTAAAGGAAACTCCTTTGCCAGAGCAATGCAATTTAACATTTAGTTGCATGGAAAAATTAACTTAGCCCATTATGTTTTCACTAAAAATGAATCAATGAGAAGTGAACAACAAGCACTTATGCCTCTAGCATGCTCCACTGGGATGTACTGTAGCCAGAGGTATTCTGTACTTCTGTTATGTTTGCAACAATGTCCCTACTTACTTCATGTAAAACTACTTTAAAAGAAAGACTTTAATAATTCTGCTGTGATTAAAGAATACAAAAGGAACTGGTCAGTGTCACTATTTCTGCCACCAGTGTCAGAGGCACAGAAGGCTACAGCCTTACCAATCTTTGACATAGCCTATAAAACATAGCACTAAGACAAGAAAACCTCCTCTGGAGTCTGGGTTCAGATCACTCATTTAAAATAAACTGTGTAAGTTCGTAAGTGCTTGAGTGGCATCTCAAAATTATGTTACAATGATTTCCGTAGAATAAAATGCTGAAACATGATATTCAAGCAAAACAGGCTAATTTTTGTATCTGTCATACAGGGATTCTTTAAGCGAACAGTCCAGAATAACAAAAGGTACACATGTATAGAAAATCAGAATTGCCAGATTGACAAAACACAGCGAAAACGATGCCCTTACTGTCGATTTCAAAAATGTCTAAGTGTTGGAATGAAATTGGAAGGTAAGAGCTATAGTCTTGCTGATATCTTCAACTATACTACAAAATTATTGGATTAGATGTTGCTGCATTCTATTTTATATTTTAAAAGTTACACATTTATGGTTTTGAAATTATAATAAAAGGTTACTTTGTATGCTCAGTGAAGGTGTTGCTATATAAAAAATCTAATGAGTAAATGGTACATCAGTAGGAACCATAATCCATTTTTTCGTATACGTTTCATATAGTTTGATATTTCAGGGTTTTAAAGTTTGTGAATTAATGGAACTAGATACAATAGTTTTGCAGCTTTTTAAAAAGACTTACTTTAAATTAAACATAAAATACGTCAGAAGTGTCCAGATTATAAAAAAAATTATTTGTTACTATGGAGAGTGATCTGATTTTATTTATATTTTACCTAGGGTTGATGGGGTTTTTAACATATATTCTTCTGACAATAAGGCAGAAAACAAAGAAACAGATAAAATAAGGTTTTTTTCTCCCACCGACTTGCCTTTGAGATTAAGGAACCAAATAATCTCTAAAGTTGTGTCCTATATTTTTGTAATGCTACACCTGCGAGGCTAGTGCAATTGAAAGAGAATAAGTACATTTTGAAGTACACTTCTTGACTTCATTTCACTTTCTCATCTACAGAGAATAATGAAAAGTGTACAATACCCTTTGAGGTAACCGAATGCAAAAATGTCGACTTGAATTTGTGAATCATACATAGTTCATTCTAACTTTGATATATCAAAGTACTGAAATTCAGATTTCACAGCAGATGACATTTTTCCTTGACCAAGGACAAGCTCCTACATTCCTTATTGTTAAAACTGTACTGAAATGACATTCAAGCTAGATGCTTAACCAGGAAAAATCAGGCCAAAGGAGGGAAACCATAAACCACAAAGGGAACCGTAAAGGATAAGACCCAGTCACCTGACTCTGGCAAAGGAGAGCTGTTGATACAACTGAAGATAAACAGAAAAATCAGCCTCCTGCAGTTCAATTGATTCAATACTGTTCTATTTGTCCACAGGACTGAGCTAACACTGACACACTGCACTAAACATCCTGAATCACTGCATGTGCTTCTGAATTCAAATAGTATAATAATAGGATGTGTTAAATCGTTTTGTAATTGTTAACATTAAGGATAAGGATAAAATACATTTATCTGCTCCTACTTTTAACTCCTCTCACTTGCTGACAGTGATATAAGACCAAAATTTGTCTTCTGTGATTACATGCAGTTCACCTTAAATTTAAGTAAGAGTTGTACAAAAGCACTTGCTAATCCAATTTGCTCACGGTTTTTAATTGCAGAGTACCTGGGAGGATACTGTGTATACAGATTTAAAATTAATTACATTTACTAGTGATGATATTAATTTCTTGCATTTTGTTCAAAGTCAACAGCAATGTTAGAAGCATAATTTTTACTACAGATTCAAGCACAGTGCCTGTACTTTTAAAGATACTGTGGAAAATGTACTTTAGCTTCCTTATCCACACATCCGTGCAACTTCTTTTTACTTGTTTAGAAAATTGGAAGAACACGTGCTTCCATAATAGTAAATATTGGTGACGTTTATGTGTGTATTTCCCTGATAGTCATATATATATAGCCTTAAAAGTCTAGTTCATAAAGAACCATGGACCAAAAAAAAAAATCATTAAACGTTACAGTCCTTATGATAAGGTACAGTATTATGCGTATCTAGCATTCATAATAAATTTTTAATGTCCTACTAATCCCTAAGATAAAAAGCTCAAGAACTTAACCTCCAGCAGTCTCAGCAGTCTCAACATGTCACCAGGCTGTCAAAGGTTCCTCTTTCAATCTAATTGCCGTTGGGCAAGGTGGGCTTGGTGAAAGCTCCTCTCTCACTAGTCCAGTACATATATACCATGGTGACAGACACTGCTGTGACAGAGACCACCAGTATGACTCCCAAGGCAGCTGTTGAGTAGGATTTGTTTTAATTATTTCTAATTCCAGAGATATTGTAAACCAGAACAGTGTCAATAGTTTCTGTTTCACTTCCACCTTCCACGTGGAAGGCAGCAAGCTGACAGCTTTCTCTCTGCACATTCCAACTGCAGCTAAACATTTCAGTAGAGCTGTTCAGCTAAATAGAAATGTCGGAGTTTTACACCAAGCTGAACCGAATCATCAGAAGGAAGTATTTCCTTTTTGCCAAGAGAAGGGTGTTCCCCTTCATGACTACTGAACGTTTCACAATTTACATTTCAGATGTTTTGCTGCGGTGGAAGGCAGTAATGGAATGATTATAATGAGACAATGTGGTCTGCTGGATATGTCTCAGACAAATTCTGGACATCAGCCCTTGTTTCTTAATGACATAGTAGCTTGACTTAAAAGCAAATGTACGTTGAGATTTCCACATGATCCCATAGCAGATGTGAAATTCCTGTAGCCATTGTGTTTGTCCCTGTGTCCTAATCAATGTACAGAGAAGTCCTCCTATGTTAGTAATATATACATGTGACATTTAAGTTGCTAGAAGAAAGTGACACTTGTTAAGTCAAAATAAATCTTTTTCTTTAGGAATAAAAGTGCAACTTTGAGGAAAAAAAAAAAGAAAAAAAAGGAGGAGTTATATTTTTACATTTCTGCTCTTTCCTAGTGTATGTTTCACTAAAGAATGTCTATTCCAAGATTTAATTATGATTTACTTCCTCCTCTCCCCTGGCAGCTGTGCGAGCTGACCGAATGCGTGGCGGTCGAAACAAGTTTGGACCAATGTACAAGAGAGACAGGGCACTGAAGCAGCAGAAGAAAGCTCTTATCCGAGCAAATGGACTTAAACTGGAAGCCATGACTCAGGTGATCCAAGCAATGCCGACCGACCTGACAATATCCTCTGCAATCCAGAACATCCATTCAGCCTCCAAAGGCCTACCTCTGAACCATGCTGCCTTGCCTCCCACAGACTATGACAGAAGTCCCTTTGTAACCTCTCCAATTAGTATGACAATGCCACCCCACGGCAGTTTGCAAGGCTACCAAACCTATGGCCATTTTCCAAGCCGTGCTATCAAGTCCGAGTACCCTGACCCTTACACTAGTTCACCAGAGTCAATAATGGGCTACTCGTACATGGATGGTTATCAAACAAGCTCACCAGCAAGTATTCCACATCTGATATTGGAACTCCTGAAATGTGAGCCAGATGAGCCACAAGTCCAAGCTAAAATCATGGCATATCTGCAGCAAGAGCAAGCCAACAGAAGCAAACATGAGAAGCTCAACACATTTGGGCTTATGTGTAAAATGGCTGATCAAACCCTCTTCTCCATTGTTGAGTGGGCTAGGAGTAGCATCTTTTTTAGAGAACTTAAGGTAGGTAACAGTCTTATATTATCTTTTTAGTCAAGAAAATACTATTTCTTACAATGTTGTACTTCAAGCAGAAAAGCATGGTTTACATTTTCTCCCCCCAAGCATCTCATTCCTTATTTATTTGGCTTGAAGTAGCCAGACTATTACAAGGAGAAACGTGAAGTTGTCTTCCACCTGAGCCTGTAATTAGCTGTAGCAAAGAGATTCAATATTCAGTTCAGCTCTTCTGTATTTTAGTGTTTATTATAACTACTGTTAACATCCATAGGGCCTTGCATAAATTTTGTGCCTTCCCTGTCAGCGTCACTCATTGTCTGGCTTGTATTCAGAGTTGTAAGCACACCTGTTACACCATTCTACATTCATTTATGTAATTATTTCATTACCCTATTTAACATATGGGGGAACACCATTTCTGTCCATCCCTGTTCACACTTTATGTAAGTCCATGTTCGGAATATTCACTTTCTCAATGGGATACTATTTTTTGCACTCCCATGTGTCTAATTAACCATGAAGGCTGAATCCTGAGCAAGATATACATAGAGCAGAAGGCAAGAAGGAAGAAGATACTTTAAGGACTCCTTTTGGTTTTCATCACCACTGGTACATGGGGGAATCCTTTAGTGTAGGCTGCTACAATGACCTTTCAGCTCTTAATTTCATTGGAGCACCCAGTAAATCCTCATGCACAGCTTTCTTGTGGCCAGATGTTGTTCCATTTACATTTCTCATAACTGTAAAAGCAGTTATGTGGTCTGTTGTAGTCAGGTCTGAAATTTTAAGCCAGAAATCTGAGATCAGACAATAGTCGTTTTTAACGACTTTCTTGATAAAGAAATTAGCTCTGGAAAGAGTAATCTTCTGTCTCAAAAAAGCCCTCAAGATGATGAACTCAACTCACATCTGAATTTCCTTATTATATTGTCCATTACCATATCTCTGTCTACTAGAGAGAGATGTTTTTGCCACAAGTATTTGCTGCTGAAGTCTGTAAAGTTTTGTGACCACCCATAATTTCTGACTGCTGTCAAAATAATCCAGTATCCAAATACAACAATTACCGTAGAACTTCACTGAGAACTGAATTTACATGAATCAAGAGCACAAAAGGGAGATCCTATTAAAAAACTGCAGTCAAAAAGCTTACCACAACATTTCTGTCATAACCATAATGATGCAGACACATGAAATAAAGTTTGATTACGTGAAAAGCGACCTATATATGCTGCATATACAACCCTACCTGCCCTCCAGTTTTTTGTGGGAATGATAGAAGGAATCATTGAAAACTCAGTCTATATAAGGAAAAAGAATGGGGGAAGTTTACTCAGAGAGGAAAACCAAAATGTATTAAAGAGAGGAAAAGGCTGTCACATATTTGCTATCTAAGCTTTATGCAATTTTATAGTAAGCTATAAGCCGTGCTACCCATTTTAAATAATTTAAAAATTGAAATTGCAAACGTTATTTTTCCAATAGACCATGTTCTAAATATCTGAGACCAGATCTATCTATCCATACACTGGGGAGTACTTGAGTCTAGAGCAACAATGTTAAAAATCACTGAATCTTGCATATACCTTTCAGTGTAAAAGTTTTTAAGTTATGATCTACCCTAAATGCCATTTATGATTAAAGTGAGAACATGAAAAGATAGTCAAGCAATATTTTATTTTTTAATGGTTCCATAGGTTAATCTAGAGGCAGATTTTATAAGTATTCAACATGATATACTGGGAATAGTTTTAGAGAGGCTCTTCACCTCCAAACTCAGCCTGGATTATATTTTTCAACCAGTGTATGTTCACTAGTATGGACACAAATGATACAGAAATTTGTTTCATGTAAATGCTGACCAACTTCTCCTGGCTCTGGATGTCGGTATACACTACCATGTATATACAGACTTCTGGAAATACATATATTCTAAAAAGTTGCTACAAAGAGCCTTTGGCTAGTGAACTGACTTTCACATATTTGTAGAAAGCATTAGCTTCATCTTAGTGTTTATACCCTTTACATCTTAGAACCTTGGAAGTCCAACACTTTCATACCTTCTGGCATAGCCAGATTATTTTTTTTAACTGGACAAGATCCACAAAATTGCACAGCATTCCAGAACAAGAGCAACTCACTTGGAAATCCATCCACATCCAAAATTTTGGGACCGGATTATACACAATGCTAAGAACTTAGAGCTTTTCAATTTCAAAAAAGAGATCAGACCCTACATTTTTAACAGTACCGGGTAACACCATCTGTCTTTTCAGTTGTGAGTACAAGATCCCTATTAAACAAAGGGTTTTCAAACCTTTCCTGAAGGCAGCTCTCTTCTATCTGTCCATGGCTTCAGGTCCTTCTGATCAAGGTAGCAAAAGCAGCTAGTTCAGACTGCTCCACAGAACATGAATTTGCGCTGTGGGAGAGGGTAAAAAAATTAAAAACCATCTAAGAATATGACAGATTTTAAACGCAGAAGGAAGGGGAGGCAATTGTGATAAAGGTATAACTAGATTTCAGCACAGCTTTGTTCCCTACTTGTACACAGCTGAGATGTATTTCCTCAAAAAGATATTTTATTATTATTCCTACCTGTCTAAACTTAACTGAATATTAAGATGTCTTTCAGATAAGAAAGGTGCATTATCAGATCTCTGGGACTAAAGTTTTAAATTACTCAAATAATTAAGCAGTAGAAAAGTATAAACTGTGGTTTGTATGAAATTCATCTTGACTTTGTCATCAGGAGTGATGCCTTGTACAACTGGCTTCGAGTTACTAGACAGCATGTTTGCAATTATTTACTGTATCTTTTCACTTCATTCTAAATTTTGTCTTACACACTTGTCTCTTCAATTAATATAAAAAAGCAATTATTTTTCTTTCTGCTAAATTTAGAGATTTGTAGTTAGGAGAATTGAGGAGGACAATATGATAAAAAATGCTGTCCCAGTCCATCAGTGGTTTAGGCCATATTTACCCTAGAGATAACAACCCAGCACTGGGCTACAGCTTTTAAGTTTTCTCTTTTTCTTTCCTTTTGGCTGAAGATCGGATTTTTTTAGAGATCTCAAGAGACAACAAATATGTTTTAAAACTTTATTTACTGAACTTTTATCAGCTTATGCTTATCACAGTCTTCCCAACTTGTTGCTCTACAAATTGTCATCACCTCTTTGGAATATGTTATTCATTTAAGGACATAAAAGGTAAAAATATTGATTGGATAGAACTACCTACAGCATGCACTGCATTTGAAGATGACCTGTGTATGGATTTAAGTATGTAATTTAAGGCTAATGTTCATACTTGCTGAGGAGCGGATCCTCTCATCTTCAAAAATCATTGGAAAAATTAAAGAAAAATTAATGAAGCAAACTACTCAGGATTAATAATAATACCAGAATAAGACCCAAAGCAGCCAATTGTAATCGAGTAACTTTAACACCTGCTAAAATTTCAAACATCCCTATCTTTCTTATGAAGTTGGAATTCTTTATAACTAGTAATTACATCATAAATTCTGAGGGTTGACATTACATATTACTTTTTTATTCATAATGAGAAATGTTTCTATGTGGTTCTTCATACGTGGATGAAATAAGAATAGAGAGATAACCTCCCAATAGACTACGATGATGATACTAATAGAAATAGTAAAGAAGGCCTTTGTTTGCTATTCTGGAGTTGTTGAAAGCTCAGTAAATATAAAAGTAAGATATATCCATCTTATCCTCAGCTAAGAAAACTTGGGAATGCCCTGGGGATGCTAGATTTGTAGCCAGCTGTCTTAGCCAGGTGAAAGGTCTTTGTACAAAGCTAAAAAGAAAATATTGCAAGAGTTCCTAGAGTCCAAAGGTTGCCTGGCCCCAAGAAAGGATGCAGACAGCTCCACTGGACTGGTCTTTCCTCATCAGGCCGCATCATTGAAAATTCAAAAAACTACTTCCAGAGCTAAGTATTCCCGAACCCATAAAAGAAAGCAGGCCAGTTAAAACACGGGACCCGCACTGTAGAACAGTCCTCAGGATACCTTCTTCTGGCGGAGGATCGGAATCAACTACATGTTAATAGTTAAAAAAAAGGCAGTAAAAGACCAGTGACTCACAAAAAATACTACCTTGACTTATTTGGCTATTTTAGTGAGGATGTCTTAGGTCAAAGTACTGAGTGAGCACAAACCCAGTTAGTGAATGATTGCAGGAAGAGACAGTGTACTTCATTTTAAAGAAGCTTGTCCTACAACTATTCACTGAGTTTGCAAATTTAGGCCATTCATTGATGTCAGAGCGTATCAGTTCCGGGGCAGGTTTCTTGCTGTAAGTCTCAAGTTGCCCATGCTTACATTAGCTGTGGCCTTCAAAGAAATGATGGTTTAAGCACATCGCTCAAAAGGAGCCTGTCTATAGAACTTGTGATGCACATGGCAACACAGATGTTTTGGCAGCTCACAAACTAAACTCACTAACGAAAGCCAGAGGCCTGGCTTTGTATTACGTATTCCTCGTAAGCACAAGTGTATTATCAGAGTTTCAAATTATTTCTCAAAGAAGTGCAAACTTAGTGTGAATAGGATTAACAGAACTCCTGAGGTCTCTTAATTTTTTTCTGTAAAATCTGTTTAGATAGATGTAGTAATGTAATAATATACCAGCTTTAATTTCAAATTTCAGTCTCTATGAAGTTAAGTATCAAGAAATGCATAGAAAATAAGGAATTACAGAAATTCAGTTACTACACAGAACTAGCGCAGAATAGCAAAAAAATAGTTTTGCGTTTTGCTGAGTTTCTGGTTTTTGAGGAAAAAAACCAGCAGTGAAATACCTTAAAAGATCTCCTTCAGGATGATGAAAGGTTGATAAAATATTTAGACTTAAGTAATCAAGTGCAATTTGATAACTTGAAGTGCTTTTGGACTTTGTAGTGTATGTGTTTATCAGGACAGGAAATGCAACTTGCATAGCTGATGAAATAAAATTTCTGCAATGTTCTTTCGTTCAGGGAGCTGCCAGAAACTGAGGTCCAGGACTATCCTTGATATCAGTAATCAGATTAGTTAATCTGTTGTCATGTGTAGCTGTTTGGTTTTCGTCTGTTTTCAGCGTATCTGGATCTGAGAAAATTACTTCTCAAACATTTAAAAATGTAGAGGAACACACTGTTAGAAGTAAACTTCATGATGATCTGGCTCTCCTCTGAACAAAGGATGTGATTAAATGCTGTATTTAAGCATGTGTGCATGTCATTTTGCAGCCTTTTTTAACAGTTTGGTCAGTGCCAAGCCTCTGGCATGTTTTTTAGGCATAAAAAAGAAAGATGATTTTCTCCTATGCCCTTCTATGTCACATATGGATACTTTTAGTTTCACTCTGCCATACGATGTTGTTATCACCCCTGATAGCAGCAGACTGAGTTCAGTCGCTCTGGGTGTAGTAATTTCTCTAATACCCAGTTAAGCATCATGCTATTAAGAACCATGTTCCATACAGGTGTTTTTTGAAAGACTGCCACTTCTACACTTGAGTGGATCTGCCATCAACAGTTCACTAGCAGGCTTATTCGGGTTTCCATGAATAGCCATGATGCAGCAACAAAGTTTTATCACTTATTAAAGAAAATTTGAGCAAGTAACAATTCCCAAAGCTGCCCAGCCCGTAAGCAGAGATATAATAGGCTGTAGTATGGACATGATTCTATAGCTACAGCCACTCCTGCTACACGTTTTGAAGCGGGCACTGAGTTAATCAGAGTTTGAGGTATTTGTTACAGAAAACAGAAGCTTAACATTACAGTTAATTGTTTTCCTTCAAAGTGTAAGTTTCCAATTTGTTTGACAATTGCCAGCGGTGACACAGAAAGGTTACTTGGGTGCATTAGCAAATGTATATCACATTGCTGTAGGGCAAGATGAAAAAATAGTGCTCTTTAGATCTTGCCTGCTGTGAGTAGTCCAAAGTGATGTTAAAGTTAACTCCAACAATGGCTGTACCAACTAAGAAACTGAACAACGAAAGCTCAGCCACATTGACAGTCTGCTGTATTTTCAGACAATTTTTAACTGTTATTTTCTGCTATGAAGATCTGAACTTTTTTGCCAAATGGTGGAGAGTTTTGAATGTTAAAAATTAAGCAATTCCAATCTCTTGGAAAAATCACAGATTTCACCTGATTTTGCTTTGTAAAGTCACATTTTTATTGTCAAAATGACAGATCTTCATTTGCAAAGGTCTCCACTTTTTGCAAGCTTCTGCAACAAAAAAACCAACCAAACAAAAAAAAGGCAAGCCATTTTTCCATCTGCAAATTATGACATTTCGCACAGCCAGGCAATAAATCTTAACTATGGGAAGAGGACTTGTTTCATTCAGATGCAGAGTTTTTACGTGATACCTGTATCCTTCAGATTCAGCACTTGTGCACAATAGTTGTATCATATTTCTGTTCTATGGGATGGTTCCCAGTTACAGTGAAAGTTTACCTCCATAAATTTATCAAGGCTGTTCAGATTTAAGGATTTTCTTCTATTAACCTGTAGCCCTTAGGATCACCTACAGTAAGGATGAAATCCCAGCCCTGCTGAAGCCCTATAATATAAATGGATGTTCTCCTATATTTTCATGTAGAAGAGATAAGCTGCTCCAAATCAAGGGATTATCATCTTTGTACACATATGACCGTGGAGACAATAGTTCCAAAACAATCCACTCAGGAATAGGGCTGAAAAATGCTGACAAATTTCAAGAAAAGCAGAGGGAAGTGTGATTATGATGAAAGATTAAAAATCCAAATCATCAGATACATCCAAATGAAAGCCTTGTAGAAGCACAACATCTGAACTAAACAAAGACCATGGAGAGTGAGGAACTGTGTAGTTCCTTACCACTGTCATTGGTGCTACCTGTGGTAGTGCCAATAGTATGTTTTCCACAACACTCAGTCATCAGACTCATTATTGGAGAGAAGGCCTAAAGCTCAGAGCTTACAAATTGTGCTGCAAGTTATAAGATCACTCGGAACAGGTTGGACACACTATACAGCTCTATAAGCACAGGAACATACTAAAGAACTGAAGTATTTTCCATTTCCAATTTTAAAGTTATTATAAAATGGAGTTGCAAATAGAGGCAGTAAAACCAAGAGGCAGACTGCTCTTAAACATCTGATTGGTATCTCCATACTTCTGAAATTTGGCCAGTATGCACTAACAAGTAGATTTTCAGACTTCTAAAATAGAATAACCCATCAATTGCCAGGGAAGCATGTCATTTTATGCTAGCCAAAAACATAGTATAAGAGGAAATAATATTTCAAAAATTAATTTAAACCTGAGCACCATTCAAGAAATACTCAAATCAATTATAACCATTTGATTTGAACTCCATTACAGCCAATGTGAAGCCAGTGGCCATTGCCAAAATCTGGTACTCAAATAAATGAGTGCAGTGCAGATCAAATAAATGAGTGCAGTGCAGTAAAGTGACATATAACATAGCTACTGAATCCTTCCCACTTCTCCCTCACCTGGCTGGAAAGAACAGTTAAAAGGAAGCTGGAGCACAACCTCTATTTTTAGGTCAGCATTTGACCATTCCCTGAGACTTTTTTTTTTCCTAAAAGAAGTCTCTTAATTATCAAGTCTGCAACCATTTCAACTCTGAATAAAAAGCACAGTTTTGTTGAGGGTTAATGTCAGCTAAATCACAACACACCATCTTATCACATTACAAAATTGATTTGAAACATTTGCTCTCCCTGTGCCACAGAAACCACTGGGTTTCACAGCCCCATCACCTCAGCCCGACTGAGGGGCAGGAGCTGCCACCGCCCACCCGAACCAGGGCCGGTCCCGGGGATGCTGCCAGGACCACACCACCCCACCACCCTCACAGAGGCCCTTGAGAGCCCCAAGGACGAGGCAGGATTTGAAGGGATGAGGAAAGGGCACGCACAAGCAGTGAGGGAGCTCAGGGAGGGCTTCGCTGGAGCCTGAATGGTGCCGTGGGTGGGGCCCAGGTGGGGCCGTGAGGGATGTTGGGGCTTGCAGCTGAGGGGCTGTACCCAGCGCAGGGCGTCAGCAAAGAACGTGAGAAACCCCGAAAAAAGTGGCAAAGTCAAGGGCCACGGCTTTGCTCCTCTCCCAGTTTCTTTCTCCTGACCTGAGGCTGGCTCCTGGCCATGTAAAAGGAGTCCGGACTCCATCCGAGGTGCCGCGCCAGGAGCCGCTCTGCAGCCCGCGGGTCTGCGCTCGAGTGCCGCGGCAGGGCAGGGCAGGGCAGGGCAGGGCAGGGCAGGGCAGGGGTGTGTCGGGGTCCATACCCAGTCCTAGCCTGCAGACTTGTGGGGCTCCAGCTGCCCTCTCTGGAAAGGGGCCGCTCCCTTCCCCGTGTCTCCGTTAGGAGCGGGCTGCATGGGCTGCTCTGCCCTCCACCCGCCCAGCCAGGCACGCTGCTCCTGTGTAAAGCGGAGACAGGGACACAGCCATCGGCTCTGTCCTCAGCAGTGGTGCAGCCCTTACAGCCCATCCACGTCCGGGTGGGTGGCAGCATCAAGGGGAGGAGAAGGCATTTCTGCTGAAAGGCAAACCAACAGTCAGTTTTGCTTTAACGTTTCCCCAGATCCAGCTGCTTTCAGTAGAGTTGAAACATACCAAATTTTTCCTTAAAATGTTCTTTATTTGCTATTTCAAAATAGGGACTGAAATTTGTTGCAGTTGGTATCGCCACAGGCACGTTTGTAGCACAACTACAGAAGAAATAATAGGGCAGATAAAGAGTTAAGGAAAACTAAGAAAGAGATAAAATACAGTGCAGATGGGAAAATGAGGCTATAATTTTGTGTAGGCATCCTCAGTGTCTCTTTTCCACTTCAGTAGCTGGTGGAAGTTCAGTTATAAATGGTTAGGAAAACATCAGGGCAAACAAATATTTAACACCGTGTCTTGGAAACACCCCAATCATTATGCAACCATTACAGACAAAGGGATACCAAAAATTAGTAAAATAAAATGCAAAATATTCATATTGCAGTGAAAAAAGCATTTTCATTTTGTTTAACTCTGAAATTGTCTGTCATACCCATCACTCTGGGAAAGAAACTAAAATCTGTTTTCGGAAATTCAGAAATAGAAAAATGCATTTTACATCTAAATACAGCTCTTGCATTTGTTGAAAGAAAAGTTACTTTGATATTTGTTGCTAAATAAAATCTTGGATCAAGTAAACTTAATTAAAAAAATTAGTTAAGGCAACAATAAACACAGGAAATATACATGAATAAAGTGTTCTAAAAGTCAGGCAACTCTTTTAAGACTATAAATATCACCTAAGCAAGGCCACTATAATTAGCAGAGGGTGAACAAAAGAAGACATCCAGAAATAGATGGGGAGGGGGGAGGTTGGGAGGGTGAAATGTCTTGGTTAACCTTATTCGAGTGTTCTTTCCATAGCATAGGAAATGGTTCCAGCTAGCTCATGAGTTCTGTTGGTATTAACTGATTTTTAAAAGGACATTTCCATGTTGTCTGTATGCCAAGGAAATTCTTTTACTGGCGTGTTTGCTGAATACAGGAAACATCACCCTAACTAAGTGACACTGAATGTGACGAAGAATTGTATCTTTATTCTGGTGTTACAGTCAACACCGTTTGTTTCAGCTGGAAACCTTTTGGTATTTATTGGGGAATACTTACTGCAGTCTCGCAGTTTGTCCTGAGTAATGAGCAAACACAGTGACTGGCGGTGCTGAGTCATAATCCCTCACCACTCAAGAAGCAGCTTGCTGCATCCCTTGGGCAGCAGCTGATTAGTCTGAGGGACAATCCAGCACTTTAGTGGAGGTAGAGACAGAGCAGTCTAGTCACACGCTAATCTACTTCATCTCTCTTCAAGATATGGGCAGAAAATACTAACAATGCTGGGAATCTTCCTCATCTCCATGCTATGGCCAGAATTCCTTGTGCAAGGAAATAAATGTGTACCTTCAACTGCTTACTATCCTAAATAGAGAGATAAACAAGTCAGTCTTTTATATAGTAATTTTCTGTGTAAGTCAGGCTGTGCTTATAGGCCCAGTCTTGTACTTAGCATCAAAAGAAAGCTTTACTGAAGCCAATGAGAATTTTGTCTGAATAAGAAGTGCAAGTGAAGATCTTGAATAGTGTGTTTACATTTTCACTCACAGCATTTGCTAGTTTCCTGTTTTTTCCATAAGCTGCCTGTGTCAAGCATTTCAGTTTCATTTGCTACATGTTATTTCTATATGCCCTTTTATTATCTGTTTTCCTTTCTCAGGAACTGTGTTAGTGCCACAGCCACTACATAGGCAGCAGTAACTGCAATTATTTGTGGCTTTGAGCTCCACTGACCACAAAGATCTTCAGCAGTCAGTGGTTTCAGTGACAAGCCCTCAAATTCTTTGTACACCCTTTTTGGAAAAGGTGGAAATATTTGAGAAAAAGATTCAGAGTGGCTGGGTCAGGCAGGCCAGCAGTCACAGCTTGATACTTTTGGAGCTCAATGAAAATTGCAATAAAACCACAAAGATATTTAATCCTAAGCATTAACTTTCCTTCATGTAACAGCAGAAACATGTAGAAAGAATAACAGGTGACAATCATGCAAAGTTTCTGTTTCTGCTCCCGTTTGTGCAACAGTTTTAGGGCAGTTAAAATTGTGGGAGACGGTAGGGTTGTAGTAGACAGGCTGCTTGCTGGGAGGCATGAGACTAAATTAGATGGTAGTGCAATTCATCGAGTGTGCAAGTAGAAGCCAAAACTAATGTGTAGTTCATTGCCAGGTCACCACGTTATAAAATAGTTTCAGCTTCTTTTTCAAGGACTCCACAGTAACTGATGTACCTTCTATCTACATGTGGAAAAGAGAGCGGTAGATGGAAAACCAGCTGCTCACAAACAAATACTAATGGAGTATTGTTTGGATTAGTACACATTATACTGATGAAAAATAAAATCAGGCAATTTTCTGCATTTGAGGCTGAGACCTAGAGTCTCCTAACACTGTTTTGAATATTGGCCATGTTGCTAAGGTTCTACCCAGACTTTCCGGTCTTCAAGCAATCCAAAATTGCTCTAAGGAGTAGCACTGCTTTTCTGCTGCAAGACTTTGAAAACAATGGTCCTTGTTTATAATACAGCAAATAAACAGCAACAATAGTAATAACAACTTTAAGTAGAAATAAACACATGGCAATCACTTTACATTGGTTTGGACCCATCATTCACAAGATAGGTTCTCGTTCAGCAAGTGTGGTCAAGGACAATGCTGTCTCCTGACTAGGAATGAACTTTCAGAAAGAGTGTTCCCAGTAGGAAGGTTTAGACCTCAAAGCGAGTGTTTACATGACTAGCTCATTTGGTAACATTGAACAGCATTTATTTTTAATTTGCATGCCTCTCCTTTAAGTCATACCCCTTTCCTCTTGACTTCAGTGGGAGCTCCACATGTTTTGCCTTTGATTCCGCTGCATGCTGACAACTCTAATTAGTGTTACGAGGAGTTTCAGTGGAGTTTCTCATTCTCCCTCTTTCTCTGTAAAAGAGTTTACAGATCAGGAGTTGGAGCTATATCAAACTCATACCTATCAGGAATGCATCTCCATGTCTTCTCTGTCCCTGGCAAAATGGAACTCAACCTTTTTTTTCAGGCTGCATAACAATGAGAAAGATGACATTGATCATTTTAACAAACTTCCTTCAGTTTTGAAAAGACCACTTAGTATTGCCTTTCATTTTTAACAGGAAAAATTTCAGCTAGTTAACACAGTCTTCCTCTATAAGTTGCTATCATAGTAACTTGGTGCAATAAATGTGAGTTAGAACAGCTCAGTTCTCTAGGACTAGAACCTGCAGCTCACACTGAACCTCAGCCTGTTCTGCCCTGTAGAAACTGCTTTGAATTTCAGAGATCTTTTGTATAGGGAAGAAACACTGTTCCATTTTGAGACTTTAATCTCAGACTTTCATACCCATACTTACAGACAGACACAGTGAACAGGAGCCCCCTTTTCTTCTTCTTCATAAGAACTACTGTGTTTGGCTTTCTGTGTTCACATAACCCTCTTCCAATATTTCAAAAGACACAGAATTTCCCAGCATGATGATAAAGTTTTCCTGTGTTCCAATAATAAAAGTTGAATGTACCAGTAATTTCCAGTTCCTCTGTGGTCGGGCAGCCTGTGAAGACTAAATCAGAAGTACCAAACCTGCAGTATCAGTGTGGGAGTCGGAAACAGATGTTCACCGGACAATGCAATTTGTTGTCACTGTCGATACTACATGGCACTTTTCCCAACAGAAATTGTCTGTAGCTGAAAAGGAATGTAAGGAATTATTCATGCCCCACATTATTATTATTTGCTAAATTACTGTTAATGTGAAACGCTCCTTGCTTTGTTTTGTTTTAAATGTCTGAATCAGGGAGGCACAAGCAATCAAAATACAATTAACTGGGATTTTAGCATCTGTATACTATGTGAACCAATTAGTTTAAAGCTTTTTTTCTTAAGACAAGACATTATATTAAAACCAAGAGTCAGATTCTCTTCTTTAGAATCAGGGTACCTTAACTTTTGATTTTACAAAATATTTACAAAATATTTGCTATTTACACAAAAAGCACATGACAGGAGTTAAATGAGACATAATTTTGTGCATATCTGAGTGTATCTATGAAAATTAAAAATTATTATACTCATATAATAGTATTTTTATACATATAATACCATCCTAAAGTAGTTTATGTTTTGGAAATTCTAATAGGCCATTTGGGCATTCAAAACTGATCAAACACTCAAATGAGCAAAGTCCTCTATTAGCATATGATAGTAACATATGATGCCTAGCCTTGATTTCCAAATTTCATGAATATTACAAAAGCAGAAGCACTAGATCATACTCACTGTAAAAGGCAATGGATTGGGTTAGGTGCTTTTTAAATTAAATATTAATTTTTTCAGGGATACATCAAATACATGAAAAAAAATGTGTAAAGATGTGTAAAGCCTAAGTGATATCCAGCCTAAATGCAAATTAATATATTCAGTAGAAGTGTCAGAGAGAGCTAAAGATCTGAATGCCAGAAACTTTGGATACAGCACCTATATTTTACATGCAAAAGTAACACTAGGTATTTTCAAAAATGAAGACATTCGGGATTTGAACTGGAGTTCACTGTAACCAGTGACAAAACTCATGTGCGGCTGCTGACTGTTGTATCTCTAGCAGGCTTTCCTTAGAGATATTAAAAAGAGGAAAAAGGTGTGTTTAGTCACATGGCCTGAACAAGAGCAAATGATTTTAGCTCTGTAAAATCAAATGGTTGTCTTATTTGTACAAATGCATGTGGTAACACTTCACACTAATGTTTTTGTAATACTAATTTTGCATTTACTGCATTTACAAGTCAGCGTGTGACGAGACAGAATGAAATAGCTGATGAGGTAACATTTAGCACACGTGAACAATGTGCTGCATTTTTGTATGTGTGTCTGTATATGTGTATTTTCATATACATTCTTGAGTCAAACTGAGTTTTTCATCAACTAGGTGTTGGCAAGTGCCAAAGTGATTTAGGATTAGAATGGGATTTAGGCTGATCTAGCTGCAGTTGTATTTCTCATTTCATCATCGTGCCAGGAATACTGTGACAGTTGTGGGGTTTCTTTAATTTATGAAATAGACAAAATTAAATGTCCATACCAGACATACTGTTAGGTTACAGGGAGTGAAAGAGAAACACTGGGTTAGGCCTTATTCTTTTGTCTGCACCCAGCAGAGTCTTGAATGTACAAAACAGCTGGGAAACTTCCTATGTAGCACACAGCTTGAAAAATGAACTCGAGATTTTTTTAAAAAAATCAATCTGATTAGGCTTATTTCAAGTGACTGTTATTCTAGTTCTGCAGTATATCTCTTTGTAAAATATGAATCAGTACAGAAGTGTGTTTTCTGGGTGCATTACGTCATTTTAATACTAACTCTACTCTCATTTTTGCCATCATGATAGTTGAATTCCAGTAAACGTTTTAGACTTTGAAGAATTGTCATTGCAATACCAGAGACAGCATGTGCTCATACAAAGTTTTGGTACTACTTATAATTTCAAAAATTACTGGATTAAAACAGACCCATTTGCAAAATTGATTAATCAGCCATTTTCAATCATGCTGCTTTTTATGTGTTAATTTTTATCTACAGAATGGCATTTTGCTGTCTCTCCTCAGCAATTTAATTACATTTTTTGAAAAAGAGAGGCTTCGAAAGGAGGCAAATTTTGATGTTCAGGTTACAGGAAAGATTTCCAAAGAGATGAGAGAAAAAGAGATTACTGAAATTATCAGGAGTGTGTCCCGCCTGCCAGCGAGCAGAGTGAGCAGCATTCAGAGGGCAGGAAACTCTTGGCCACCTTACAGTGTGTCTGTGTACACCAGAGTTAGTTAGAGTGCTCTGAATCTCATCTTTTGATCTCGGGCGATATTTTTCTCTGTTATGTCACAGAGGTCACCTGGCTCATGTGTGACAAACTGCCTGCATAAGTCACAGTGCCAGTGGCAGAGATTTGTAACCATGTCCCTGGTCCATTGCCTTTGAATTATTTCGCAGGCCCTCTGCTTTACATTTACACTCTGTCGGAAGATGAACAGGGGAAGGGAGTAAAATCAAGGGCAGGGTCTCATCCTGAAGGACAAGGGGAAACAGGTGGAAGGTTAATGGCCCTGGAGCGTATCCACAAGCCTCTCAGGCTTGATATATGGGCCTCAGGCCTAAAACGGGCATTGGCTTTCAAAGATATATTATTTCATTTGAGGAGAGACATTCTGGAGTTCCTGCATTTGTCTGCTGATAGATGATCCTCTGTCCACAATTGGTTATGGCGTGTGAGTTTTCCTTGGGCCTGCTCCCGTACATAAAAATTTTGCTGAGCTCTCCAACCTTTCGCATGCCTGTGAGAATGGGACGTGTGCGGGCCTTTTGGCAGGCGGCTGGATTTTTGTTGCTGCTATTTTCGTAGTTCCTTTTGAAGCGCCAGGCAAGTGGGGGATGGATGAAAGGCACTTCTGTTCATTCATACGCGGCTGGGAAGGGGCAGCTTCGCAGGGACGAAAATGGGGCAGAAGAAGATGTGAGAGGCCCATTATGCAGACATGTGTCTGCAGCCCAGGAGGAAGTCATTCCTTCTGACCCCGTGTTTTATACCAGCACACACCCGCAGAAAGATAAAAACGGGGAAATGATTTGCGTAATTTTTATGACCTCTCTTCTTTTACTATATTACAGTTCTGTAAGAGTTTTGGCATGTGCTCCAGCTCTTGGGCAGAAAAACTAAGATAGTAACTCCGTATCTTAAAATTACATTTACTGGGGCCCTCTCCAGAACATTTACCTCAGGCACCTTGTGAAAATGAGACATCGCTGCCCACGTCTTAGAAAGGCCCAGAGGACCCAGAGCTGGTTCTGCTGAGTGCGATGGGACCGCGCTGCGGGCAGGCAAAGCCCTGGCAGGACCCAGCCCTGTTCCGTCTGCTGTACCTGGCCGGAAGAGGCACTTAGGCGTGTATGGAGGACATGTGTGGCAAAGGCCTCGGTTCAGAGGGGGAGCAAGTCCTGGATTCCCGTGGCATCTTCTGTCATTGCATAACTGTTGTAAATTGTGGGAAAATCTGTTTAAAACACAAAGAGTTTAACAAAAAATCCCAAACCCCATAACATACATTATGGTTTAGCATAGTCTGCATAACAGATTTCTGTTAACTTGATTTTTACCTGATTGTAGTTACTGTTACAGGATTGTGTCTCTAAGACCTATTACCCCATGACAGCGTGATTTAAGAAAAGGAGGGTGTGTATTTTTACTATATAAAGTATATTCATTTAGATTTCATAACAAATAACTTTTCAGTTTCAGTAGATAGATTTTGCTTGAAAGAAGTCACATTAATTATGCTTAAATATCTCCTAGTTCTACCTTTTTTATTTTTCCTATGCTGCTAAAAAAGCAAAGTAAGCGCAGTATATATGTCACAAGTTTCAATGCAATTTGTTTGCTTTGGTTTTGCTACAGTAAAATTTGTACTTAAGTTGTAAAATATTGGTACAGTGTTGTTTAAGTAATTAGGATCTGCTTTTGCTGTCACTGAAGTCAACTGCTAAACTGTCAGCACTCCATTGTGAGCAAGATTGGGTGCATTCTGCATTTCAGTCACTTTCTGTAGAAAATGTGCTGGTGCAATGCAATTATTCTTTCTTCATTTAGTGTTCTGCAGAGTTTTAGTTAGACAAGTGGGCTAAAAACTTGAGAGATATTTAGCGTCTCCTGCAGCAGTAGGAAGGAAATCTGATGACTTGTTAAAAGGAAAGATTTAGGAGCAGAAATTCTGCAGAGAGAACTGAAGAGAGTGTTAGCAGGCAGGAGGATCTGCTTTTCCACTTGTTGCTTTGATAACGGATAAAAGGCTGTCACGAACTGCAGGCTACCAGCTGGGAGCAGACAGAGTAATCCCAGCAGAGGGCTGGCCCCAAACTACACAGGCATTCTTTTAAATCTTCGAGACCATAGGAAAGTTGTTTTTCCCCTACCATTGTCATCATTATTCATGATCATGTTTTCCACCCCAGTTTAAAACGTTGGTCTAGAAAATCTACTTTATAATACTTTTCTGTTTGAAATATAAGCAAATATCACGTAGACAGATATTTCAGCTATTTCACTCAACTACCTAAAGATTCCCAAAATAAATTCCAGAGAACTGGATCTGCCATCACATACCACTGCTGTGAGAAATCTCTGTCATTTGATTGTAAAGGTATATTGTGCCCAACGTGCAGACAATCATAGGAACAATTTGTAACCTATGTCTTCCTTGTAATCAACACACTTGATAAATGAAATCTAGAGGATGTGTTACTTGAAAGAGAATGTCATTTGTTAGAAAATGAGCCGAAGCAACCCCTGCACGGTACCAGTGCAGGAAAATACAACAACAGACAGAGCCCAGCAAACCCCTGCACACGGAGCCGTACCGATGTGCATTGTGTCACCAAGGTCATGTTAGCAACATGCTTAGACACAGGCAGGACTGGGCCAATAGCATTTGTTATCATGTGTACAGATGCTTGACAAGCTGTGGTGTTTCAGCCTGCACTATTGAAGAGGAAGAACAAAAAATACTTGAAGCCCTGATTGTCATTCTATACTGTTCATTTTAATGATATATGTAGGGGTCTAGCTTACTTTGTATTCTTAGGTGTAATTACCCATGTAAAAAAACACCACTCATTAGTGTTCTGTTCCACTGGCTTAATTATACCCCTTAATTAAATCTTGACTAACTGGGGGTCACTGCAGTGTCAGTGGGATTTGTCACTGTTTGTCAGCAGGTGTCTGGTCACATCTATTTCTGGTTTCCCTGTTGCTGTATGCTGTTTAAGAGCACAGTCTTTTCTAAATGCAAAGGACAATTATGCATTACCTTACTGTGTTTTGTTCCTTAAAGAAACATCAGTGGATCTGTTCCGTAATACTAGCGCTCTCCCAATCTTTATGTACAGGAGGTGGGGAATGTAGCAAATATAAACCTTTTCAAAACAAAATTCATTACTTCACTTATGCTCCTTTTCAAAGGCTTATTCTTCCTGCACTCAAAAGACGTGGTCTTATTAATTTATCAGATAATCTTGTGTTCAACAGGCATAAAACTAGCTTGCAAATATCAATCCAGGGATACTTCTCCTTTTCCGTATCTCCTAAACGTGAAATGAATTTGAAAGATGACCAGCAAAAATGAGCTAAATCAATATTACATGCATAACAAATACTACATGGCCTGTGCTGCTATTGCTGCGTTGCTCTGAGTCAGAAGACCGAAGCTCCCGACTCACTGTTCCCTGAATAATTCAGTTGGAGTTCTGCATGTGCAATAAGTGCATAATAGTGCCATTTCTGTCTGTTTCAAATTTGCATGTTTTGGGTTTGTTATTTTAGAAAGTTACTTAGGGGAAATATAATTCCCCTGTTTACGCATATAATAGGCACCTAATGTTCATCTGAATAATTGATTAGTCAAGTCAGGCTTTCATAATTAGCTATCGGCTTTCTGGTGTAAGCCCACAAAACACTTGTCAATCTACAGACATTTTTAATTTATTAATATATATGTTATCAAAAGAACTGCAGTAGTTACCTAGAAAGCATTTATTATTTATTCTGTCGAGGCTGAGGAAGCATTTAGATTCTAGACATGTATTTTGAATCTATTGTAACTTTCCCAGATTATTTTTTTTGTTCTGAAAGTTTTCGTAAATGTTCTCTGCCTGTAAGCCCTTGCTTACAGTGGAAATTGGAAAGAGGGTTTTCAAAAAAAATCCATTCCTAGGTTACACAGAAGCTAGTGACGTTTCACTAACTATAAAATAATGTATATTACTTATTTTTACTCAGATACCTAACAACCATCTAAATAGATGCCACTAGTAGATATGCTTAATGCAGCCACAGACCCTGTGATCATACAGCTGTATCTGTTGATAGCACAAGTGTGACAGTGGTATTGCAATTATGAGTTGTGCAGCTATATGGTAAATTGAAGAATTATAAGATAAATTGTATTTATCTTGAACTTCGTGATGCCACTTGAACTCTACCACTATTCCACTTTTGCTTCTGCATATTCCTGACCAGTTTTCAAGTGATTGTTTTAAAGGGAAAAGACATCCTCCTTACTCTAGAAGTGTGTTTTGAGCCCAATGGTATGAAGTTCATAAACCAAAACATTTGCTTGTGAAATCCAGAATGATTGTTCAGTTCTTCCTAGGAGTATGCTAAAGATTGAACATCCGATAAAACAATAGGACTAGAAATCTTTTGATTTATTTTATTGGGAAACAAACTTTATGTTTCCATTGGGAGGCAGCATTTACTTCTAGCACTTCTTGAGTGTGAGACACTGAATTTTTAAAAGATACCATTATTATTATTTGTAGAAAAGGTATTTTAGTTCTGTATATGCTATGTTTACTTTCCCTGGCCCCTGTTCAGACGAATAACCTGCATTTTAGTGAAAATATATAAGCATTAGCTTCCTATCAGTGAGATCAGGACAAGTGCTTTCCTGAATCAGAGTCCTTCTGATGCCTATACTGTTTGAAGTGTATTAAGTTCTGTGCTTTGTAAGTGGAAAGATACGAATAATATCAGAATTCTAAACCCCTTTTAGATCTAAAACACTTCTATTATAGAATAGCTTTTTGGTTTGTTTGGAAAGAACATGATGAAAAACCACAACATAGTGGTAGGAAAAACGTATGCCCATTTTGGTGGTGTGATTTATTTAATTGTGGTTCACCACTTTGAATTATGTGGTTTCACAGAATTCACACAAGTCCTTGAGCAATACTACAGCATCTTGTGTACCACAAGTATTATGTATATACTCTCAGTTTCTTCTGGAAGGTAGAAAAAATACTAGAACCCTTCTCTTTAAGAAGTTTGGTAACATATCTCCCATTTATAAATGCAAATAATATTTCTAAGGTTGTCTTTATAAAGTCCCTCCTCCACAATATATATACCTTGTACTAATATAATATTCTGTTACCTATTTTATATCCTTTGCAAAATAATCACAAATTAAATGCTACATTGCAAAGAACATGGTATCTATGTAGGATTCGGAGCCATGTTGCAACTTCTGTTTTAGTTTTCTCTATAACATTTGTACAGTGTTAACAGTGTTATATAAGGGGTTTCTATTGGGATATTTTTAAGCATAGTTGTTTCTACCTGGAAGGCATTTATAATTTAGGCTGGTATGCTAATTAGGGATTTGAGCTGTGTGAGCGTTGAAACGTCTGCATTCTCCCTATGAACGTGCAAAGTTCTCAGCGGTTCCCGTGTCTATTACCCTGAGTTCAGAAACATTTCCCAGGGGTGTTGTATGGCTAGCTCGGTTCTTCCATTTAGATTTTGAAAGAGCATTGTTTTCAGAAAATGTTTTACAACTGGAAATAGATGTGTCTGCTAAACAGATTCATATTTGCATCATTAGACAGGTGATCTGATCACAAGGCGGAAGAGAGATCATATACATAAACAATGAATTAAAGCCTTGAATAGGATTGCTAAGGCTGTTTTTCTAGGTTACAGCTAAATGAGGACCATTATGTGGGCTTTCAGATAAACTCACAAAGCTCTTATCTGTATAAACCTGAGAGATTTGCCATTATTCTTAGTGACTAACAGAAGTTATATCATTCAGTTTCATTAAAAATGCATTAATCCTTTTTTAGTAACCTTTTCCTAATTCATTGATTCAATTATACAATGAACAATAAAAATGTTTGGTATAATAAAAATACAGTATTAAGAGTGTGTTATATACATAAATATTTCATTGCAATGGAATTACTCAGGGTTAAAAATATTAACAATATTAATATCATGCTCTGAGACAACAAAGTGTATTTTTTTTTCAGCATCCCTGAATCAAAAGGATGAGTCTTTAAAATGAGAGCCCCAAAGTGGTTGCTTAGAGTATTACTTGTGGTCACTTCATGTATGGGCTTCCTGTACAGTTGGTGACACTTACCAGCACAGGTTGATGAGGGACAGGAGAGTATTTTAGTATGTATGCACATATTGCTCGTAAATATCGTGAAGCCAGGCTCCTTCTTATCAGATCAATTCTACCCAAAGTCACTGTCCTCTGAAATGTCCTAAATGAAAACAGACTTCCTCCCAGGGTTGGACCTTGAGTTAACACAAGTATTGGGAACATCTTGCTTGGTGAAGGTACACAAGGAGCATGACAGCACTCTGAGCGACTTTCAAAGCAGTGGCAGCTTCCACTTACACCAGCTGAATAATTCAGACCACCAGGACTCCGATACAGCTCTCGGTCTGGCATTTCGCCCGAGACTTTAATTGATTGTGACACAGCTAGTACTTTTTATCATTTTGTATTTGGTTTTCTTTATTAATTTTCATGTCAGGAGAGCAAACTCTCATTTGGTTGTATTATACTGTTCTCTCAATTGCCAATAGCCCGGCATGGCTGAGCAGGTGTCTGTGCGACACAGTTGATGTTGCTGCTCCTGTGAAAATCTGGTGTGTTTTCTGCATGCATTCCAAGACTAGAGGAGCAGAAAGCACTTCATATTTTCATTAGTCATTCCTTTACAGAGTTACTTTTAATTCTTTCAGCAAAGCAGATTATTAAAAGCAATGACCTGAGGTCTTCATTCAGATATCAGACTTGCAATCCTGTATAATGTGCGCCGCAGGGCAGAGGTCACACTGACGAGTCTGTTAATGTAGTCACTCTGGGATAAGATCAATCTCCATACTTCACCATATTGATCTAATAGCTCATTGGCACTTCCCTCTTTGAATTGATTAGCTCATGTGTGAAAAGAGATTGATGGGTTTGTGACCCTGAGGAGTCTGTCAGGGGCACACCCATGGCAGGGGAAGTGCATGTTTTCACTGCTTCATTTGGGTGGCTCATTATCTGCATGCCTCACGGGGAATAAGGGTCATAACATTGTTTTATGAATTATTTACAAGAAAATATCAGGGGTTGTTTTATTTGATGCTCTACCTGTACTGAATCCATTCTAAACAGAGCATGAAAAAATGCACATAAATGGCCAAAGGTACCAAATATTTGTGTAAAGGAAACCACGACATATAAGTGACCTTAAAAAGCAATTTTACTAATATAAGGTAATCATAATAGATATGAGGGTGAGAATAGACTTCATGGGTCACCTAGTCCATTCCCCTTATGCAATGACAGAATATTGATGATATCTAGAAATGAATTACATTTTAATTGCATATTCTGGAGAAGTACTTAGAGTGAATCTAGTTCAGACATCTTGGGGAACTTCATATGCACATTGCACTGTAGAAAGAGGCAATTTGCATGCAACATATGAGCTAAAAAATAAACTATGCACATTCCTCAATTGTTAAAAGTGACCAAAAAAATGCCAAGATTCAACTCCATTTGTCAAATAGTCATATATTTGCAAAATGCATATATTTGATAGTGGATTGGATTTTGGTGCAATGTGTGCTCATGCAAGAGGAAACATAAAAGGAGCTGTCGCAAGAAGCTGAATTTAGAAGTTGGCTTATGTTAGAGTGGGCTTAAAAAATGTATGCATTACTAAAGCCTTTACAGATATAAAGCAATAAAGCTAAGAACCAACTCCTTGAAGCCTTTTTGCTGAAACATGGGCATTTTTGTATTTCTGTCTGCATATGAATTGTAGAATGAGTCTGAAAGACATTCATAATGAAAAAATTTCTTGTATGCCATCCAAGCTCTGGATACTGCATAAACCATACCTGGGATGGTGTTACATAGGATGTCGGGTTATGTGACTATGCCACAGTGCAAAAAAATATAGAGCAAAATATTCTCCATGGTGTCATTAAGCTGATGCTTATATTTATGTAAGAAGACAGTAAGCTTCACCAATAATATCTGGTATTATCTAACTGGACATTGTGGGTTTGTTTTGCAGGCTGGCAGGTTAAATTGAAAAACTGATAATTTTACTTACAGAGAAGTGTCCCTGTATGCTCTATGCAGTCAGGCATCCCCTTTCCTACTATTTCATTTATGGTAACATAAACAGATACTTCTTAAGACAGTAATAGTCAGTCCCTTCCCTAAAGACCTCACACTCTAAAAGAAACAGACCCTCAGGCAGATTAGTTTAAAAAAAAAAAAAAAGAAGAGAGCCAGAGAGAGAATTCAATCCATTACCTGTCAGTGACATAAGGCTGAATATTTGCATAATCTTGCGTTTTACTTCTGAATCATTCAGGCTATTCTATGTACCAGGAAAACCGTCCTGATATAGACTTATGTAGCCATATTTTAAAAAGTCCTAATACACCTCAGAAACACTTACTAGAGGCAGAGTTTTGATGCACTTTCCTTTGGTAAGACTGGAATAAATCTGGGATTAATCAGTAAATCTTCTTAGATTTGGGTGTCGTAGTAATCTTTTAGTGAAGTAAAATCTTCAATAATAAAATTCATATTAAACCTAATTACAAACCAGAGTAACTAGCACTTAGACCTAGATTAATAGTAGATTGCCAGACACTTGAATACGAGCAATGCAAGAAAAGATTTTTTGAGGAAAACGTTGCCATTTTATTGCAAGCTCCTGCCCACCGACCAAGCCTCTGCCAGTCTGACTGAAACTTAGCTCCTACAGTTGTGGTGTGTGGTGCGCTCGTGGGTTAATGGGAAGTAATTAGAGCAGCCTGATTCTGTTGTTCATCATCCCTGCTGTCATTCAGAAATGAGCTAAGAAAAACCTAATTAAGTAGATGTACGTACTCTCTCCATTTTTCCTAAACACACAGCTAATCTTCTATTGCATGCAGACATGTAGGAACCCAATTTAGACATTCACAATTTTGGTACCTGTGCCCAGCTGTGACAGCAGAGAAAGTCAGAGGCTCGCTGATTTGTGTCACAGTCCATGGACATTTTTACCTGTAAGGTTATTTCTCGTTCTATGTACTGCAGAAGTTCCTGTCAACAACATAACAAATAGCCCAAATAAAACCAGTACCATCAAAGATATTTTTGATCATTAAAATTAATCTTAACTGCAGTGCTAATGACAGTATGGGATCTGGGCAGAGTTGTGACAATCTTATTTTAATGACACTTCAGAGATTTCCAAATTAGACTACAGGAAACAGGAAGTAGGAATAAATGAAACAAAGCCAAATGAAAGGATGAATGGGAAAAAAAATTAATACATACTTGCCAGTTCCTTAAACATTCATTCAATCAACACTTCCTGTGACTTTTAATAGCATGGCTCTGTCTGCTCTTTTAAACTTGACTCTGTTGGGAAAGGAGCTAGTATTTTTGACGATCATGTTCATAGTTGAAAGGATTTAGCTGGCTGGTAGTAGCTGCATGCCAAGAGCCTCCTGCAATGCTTTTAAGATATAAAGAGAAGTACTAAGTCTTTTGGACCATCCCCACGCACCTTGTTGGATCATGCATCACTAGACCTCCACTACCTACTCATATGACTTCAGCTTCCTTTGGTGGTGTTTTTAAGCAATTTTTTCTATCAAGTCAGATGGATACTGGTTTAATACGTGACAACCTCCATTCATAATGCTCATTTTTCTTTCACTTTCTCCGTTAGCATTGGGTCTTCTTTCTCATTTAATCTCTGCCTCAGTGACTTACTGTTACTGCTCCAGCCCTCAGGATGTAAGACAACATTTCTGTACTTTTTCTTCATCAGTATACCGACTCCTTTCACAGCTTGACTGAAGATACTGTTTCTCATGATTTCTTGCTGCTTTTGCTGTGGCTTTTCTTGGCTGTTCTATTACAAATCAGAGGAAAACACAATGGAATACATTTGTATGACGAGTGCAGTGTTCTACAGTAACTACAGCATCTGTTGCCAAAGTTGTATTACAGGTGACTGTCCTGTTTAGCACACTGTAGCTCCCGGTCTTGAGACTTTAGATCCTTACGTTTCAGTGATTCCAGTAGGGAGAAGGAAATTCCTGCCTTTACACAGTTGGATGTTTGTCAAAGCTTTTAACAAGACTATGAAAAATAAAATATAAACTAACATATTTTGATTCCTGAAAAAAATGGCAGTGCTATGCAATCAAAAGATAAAAAACATTTTAAATAAAAAACCTACGGATTGGATGATAACTACAAATGGTATGAAACATCTAACGTATTACATTCTCTGTGAGGTTTGTCAGTGTCCAACCCTGGGTTTCGCTACTACTCACCTGGAAAATTATTCTTCTCTAATTTACGCTGCCTTAATGTTAAAGTAACTTCTTGTTAGTGACGACTTCAGAGGATTATTTGCATATTCCCATCTGTATAACTGAATACAGTCCCACACTGTGTACACAAACCAACATTTTTAGTGTCACCAGCTAAAAGAGAGTAAGATTATACTTCTCTTATGGTTTGCCCTTTTCCCATACTCCACACCTGCTTGAATAGCTCTACTGGAAATAAATGCTAACCTCATTAAACAGAAGAGTAACCGCACTGTAGTTTAAAAGAGAGATGACTTTAGTAAGTCTTAAAACAGTGTTCGGGGGCAGGCAACACTTGAAAGAATGGGACCCTAAGTGTGTTGAGATATTATTCTGCCTGCCTGTTACCATATTAAAGAGTCTTTCTGACATTAACATGTCTCCTGTGTCACAAGTTAAAAACATTTTCTATGTGATGCTTACTTGAGTTTTAATAGAATATTTATGTTGTTAAAAATAAATTTAGTTCTTACTAGAACTTTGTCTTTAATATTAACAATCTACCCCATATGTTGTATTGATCTCTGTCGAGATTTGATGTTGCTGATTTCTAAGAAATTTTACAAATGAGAGCAAATGTATGAGGTGAAGTTTACCTGCAGACTCTTAGAATAAGTGTCAGATGAAAAATACAGTAACTGTAAGAAAAATGAAATCGTTGTTTTTCCAGTGAATCACCAGACAGGAAAGGAACTATATATTAGAAATTCTTTTATATAATGCTAAAATACATGTGACTTGGAGAAGACCCTAGATTTTAATCACAGTCTGCTCTACATTAGAGTGAAACTGCTGATTCAATATATTGAGAATAAATTCACCAGCAGTACCATAAAGTTTACTAGACTCAGTCTTCTGATTCCCCGGAGGACATAATTGTGCATCCTGAAAAGCAGATCAGACCTGCAAGGCTAATAATGAATCAAGGGGGCCTAATTCTGATTTTGTTTTGTGTGGAAGACAAAACACTTACGTTCATGCAAGTTAAGAGTTAAGAATATGGTCCAGCACAATTTTGCAGTTATTTTGTTGACAGCAAAAAAACCAGGTGTTTTTCCAGAGAAATTCAAGTGAGTAAAACAGCTATGGTACCAAAATTGCTACATAAACTACATAGTCTTATCTAATTCTTTTCAAATTCTAGGCCCAACTACGCATAAAGTTAGGCTGTATTTTTATCAGTAAAGATACTCACAGAAGTAGGATTGTGAAGGTTAATTCTATCGGTCCAGTCCTAAAGAAGGCACCTCTTTTTTCTCTCTGTAAAAAAGATGCTGAGAGTAATTAATTTTCCTCTTTCCTTATCTTTGCATTCACTTTGAGAGGCAAGAAACACTGCATTGTAAGCAAAATTCTCAGTTGTGACTAAAAAGAAATACTTTTTCTTATTTTCAGTTAAAATAAAAAAAAAAATAAGACCCAAAAAAGAACTTAAGAAAAACACATTTATAATTCATCAGAAATAATGCTGACTGTGAAATACTAAGTCATTTTCATGCAGTTTGCATGCTTTTCCTTTGTGAGGAAAAGGAGAAGAAATAGGAGTGCTATATGTTGCATTTGACGCACTATAATATATATATACACACACAAAGTTTATTGTAACAGCCCTTTCATCTGATGCTTGTAGAACTGAAATTTGTCATTTACCTTCTCCTTAACAGAGGAGAATGCTCTCTAAATGGAGTCCAAAAATCCATGCGAGAGATCCTGCTGCCTGCCCTTACTCCTTCAGCAGTTGGAGGCCCCCAGACTCCTCCACCTTGCATTCTATTCCTGCAAGAAAACAGGATGAGTGTGAACTGATGCTTTTCAAGGCTGCTTTTTATTAAAGTGTTTTGACTCACTGGAAGATCAGCACTGAACCTGGGAAGTGGCTGGTCAGTGATGCTCTGGCCCCCTCTTTCACAGTGATCTTGCACGTAGGTGTCCAGGGGACACAAGGGGAGAAGCTGTGGCAAAGCCGTCGCTCTCCCCGTGTGCATTTGCCAACCAGGAGATACCACACGCCTTTCAGAGCATGGGCATCACACCTTCACCCTTTCACAGTTCAGAAGGGTAAAAGTTTGGGGATTTTCAAAGGTATAATATTGCTTTGTGCTATAAATTCCCTATCTATATAGCTTTAAAAAAAATCAGAAGTGGCTTGATATTCCAAATACTAGTGGTTCCGTGAACAGGGAGTTAACAAAGTGTTTCAGTCTTTCTCTCTTCCTCTTACTCAGTTCCCTGCTGTTGAATACAAGGTGAGCGAGCATATTAGCCTTTCTTTGAGTGTGGTATCCAGCAGTTGCTTTCCTCTAGCTGGACACTGATTCACACAAAGCATGTAGGAACTTAGTATCTTGGACAGATGAACTTCCTGTTGAAGTAATCTGACTCTGACTGATGGATTCAGAAGTTTCTGAAAGAGGAGGCACGCACACAGGCACACTCCAAGTATAATTGCACCCTTATAACAGCCTCTTTGCATGCTGCAAAGGAGCAGGAAAAGGCACACACTGAATTATTTCTGTATTTCCTTGCATTTTTAAATCAAGACAAATGTAAAACGCTACCAAACTTGGACAGATTTTATATTCCCTTCACACTAGAGCTAGATGGCAACAGGACAATCATTTAACCCAACACAGGCTTGTAAAGATAACTCCCTGCCTTCACATAGAAATTTTATATTACACACAGATTTCTAGTAAAGAGCTGGAACAATCATAGTTAATATTAAAACATTTCTTCTTGAACTTTGTAGCATTTTATTACTGATGTTATAGGTAGTAATCAGATTTTATTAGGGCATTCACTGATTCTGAAAGTTATGTGCATTCACTTCTAAAACCACATTGGCTGTTAACGTGCTGCCTTTTCACAGCAGCCTTGCACAGGAGGTTTCCCACTGTTAGCAGCAACCCATCTGGAGAGTCCAAATCCTCCCATACCTGTATAATGATTTGGAAACCAGGCATGCATTCACGAGTGAAAAATAGCCTCTGGAGTGCCCTTGTCTTATAAAACTTTGATTTGGGCTGATTTGCATCACTATAGCATAAGAAAATGGAGTAACAACTCAAACTATATGTCTGCAACGACTTGTGAGTGATCTGCTAACTGCGTTTGAAAGAAAGTTCATCCATTGCTTGAACCTGTATGCTTCAGGCTGAACAGTTCAGACAGATGTTTAATCACTTCATATTCACTAGGAAATGGCTATTCAATGGCCGTAGAATTTTAAAGTGGCACTATGAGATGAGTGCTTCATGTTATTCTATATTTGCATTCTCTTTTGGAAGCATAAGTAAAAACAATTCAGCTGAATCCAGCACAGTTTTATCACATAAATTTCAATTACCATATTTTCTAAAAATCATTAGATACCCTTTTAAATTTTTAGTAGCAGAAAAGCCCAAAGCTATAGTGGCAAGTTGATGCAAATGAACAGAGATGAAAAAGGATTCTACAGCTTCTGAGAAAGGGTGGTATAGACTGGATAAAATGTGAGCGCATTGTTTGACTGAATCTGCAGCAATAATTATAAGGAAAATATTTAACTTAGAGCAACACAAAAAACCCATGACCCTGAAATTTTTAACAGGTAATTCATCAACTGTCAGGCTGAAAATACCTCTTCAAAAGAAATATTGTAATAAATCTGCAGTTGTTGGTTACAGTATGCTAAATATTGTGAAACATTTTCCTAAAAGAAAGACACAGTGTGGTTTTGATAAGATTAAGGTGCATTTCAGCAAAGCATACACATTTTTCTTCATTTTACTGTTTGGCAATTTCAGTGTTGTTCTTCAGAGAAAACAGAAGTTTATAATGATTAACGTTCTGTGCTGTGGGAAGCATACATTCTACAACAATACTACTCTTGTGTCATACTAGCCTTCCTCATCTATAACATCAGTACAAATAGTTTTTCAGATGAGTAACCAGCATTTCTGAGATAAGTCCTTCCTACAATTGATAAGGTGTGATTGTGTATTTCAGTGTCAACAGAGGCCTCAGCAAGACTGACAAACTTCCATGGAGTCCTATATCAAAAGCTCAGGGCGCAGATGAGTGGGAGTCCAGGGTTTAGCAGACAAATGTGACGCCACCATTCCCAATCCCAGACCATCTTTTTGTCCTGCCCAGACATAGTGTGCCACTATAGTACTCAGGATTAGACCTTTACACGTCAAATGGAGAGTCCATTTCCTTCACTCCTGGAAATATTCTATGTAACCTGCACTACCCTGGCAAGATAAATTATGCAAACTAATAGGTGCATCTAAATGTATTCCCAGGCATGCCTGTTTTCTAATCCTTGTTAGTGCAGAACTCAGAAAAAAGTGATTTAAAGTTACCTTATAATTCCAGCTGGCAGTGAAGGAACTCGGGCATACCGCCATGGAATTCTGTGTTTAAACCTGTGTTTATTTAATTAACAGACTCAAGTTCACTGTGCAGATGAGCAGTACCACACCTGCTGACAACAACTGCCATCCTCTGCTTCTCTAACAAAGTACTTGCTTCTTCTCTGCCGCAGCAGCATCACTTACAGTGACACAAACCCTTGAAGTCTGCATGTCATCATCCTTGCATTCAAGGTTTTGCCCACACCCAGCTCCCCTTATGTCTACTCACACCACACTGCCTCCCCATTCACTTGTCACTTAACAGTGTAATGGTTTTCTTATTTCATACAGCACTAATACTCTTTCATGCCACCTTGCATGCCGGAAATGATCTTCTATTTCTTTTCAGTCGCACATCCTCCCTTACTTTCTTCCACATCTTTCTTTAGCAACAACTTCCAGTTACATTGTCCTCACTGGTGTGTCTTCATTTGAATGCTAATGCCCAGAAAGGACCTAAACTTAACCATGTGGGCACAGTATTCACTGATGCTTTTGTTTGAGGGTAGATAGCTGTCAAGTAGGCATCTTGTTTGACAGCTTGCTTAGGTAAGGCATGGGTTACATTATCCTTGTGTCAGTGTTCTCTTATGGCAGGGAGCAGCTGCAGATCTGGAGAGTGTTCTTGCAGCAGGCAGTTCTTGGCCATATGATATTTAATTTATAAGCATTCTCAGTAGTTGGGACAACAGGCACTTTTTTTTTTTGGTGGTGTTAAAACATTGATAGTACTCTTAAAGATCTCTACAAACTGAAAAACATCAAAATTTAGTCAGTAGCACAAGTTTTTGAGTTTGTTCTAATTCAGTATATACCACAATTGAAAAATTTGTTGGTTATGGATAGCCCCAGACCAGAGCTAAGTTATCTTGGTGACAGAATCTTACCTTTGCTCCTGCTTACCCTGGTAATGGCAGAGCAGCATGCTCCGGCTTTGGAGTCAGGAGACTGAAGTCCACAAGAGGCTTGTTCTGCGGAAGATCTTCCTCTTCAGAACTGAACTGAAACCTCTTTGCCTTCAGGATCAGTTTAAGGCACATTCAGTTGAAGGCATGCAGTTCTGGTGAAAGGCTGATTTTTTATTTTGCCAGATAATGCACTTTCTGCAACTCATTTATCAACGTGCCATGGAAACACAAATGTTTTTGTGTACTGGCTGAAGTTACACACATCATAAACTTTACCACCTCATTCTAACATGCAAAGTGATGCATTACCATTTTTGTTCAATGTGATCTATGTTGTTTTCTGTTTTTCGTTTTGTATACGTTATCAGAGATAAAGTGTGTGGTGTTCCGCATCTGCATGTCTTTCAGAAGTAGGCTGGAACTGGTCACTTGCCCTGCATTTTAGTAATCAGTGATCCTCCTTAAAGTCATGTCTCTTTCTTCCTAGCACAAACTGGGAAGCATTCTTCTGCCCCATCAGCTTAAAATGGCAGAAGCAGTTGAATCTAATAGTCCTCTGCAGGCAACACTGTGTTTGGGATGTGTATTGTGCATTTTATGCTATCCATTTTACAGGCTTTCACTGGTTAAACTGCAGTGAATACAGAGGAGCAGATTTTGTGAACCACTAGCAGATGTTCACTGTTGGTAGTTTTATGAGTCTTGTAGAACAGCAGGAACAGACTATGTGCAAAACAATTTTTTTGTGATTTTGCCATCTCACACTGTTCTCACAGCACTGGCATGGTAATGATATGATAAAGCTTGGGAGGTAAGCTTTGATTGCAGACTAGCTGCTGTTGGGATCTTCAGAAAGCCAGACCTGTAAAGTGTAGTTTGTTTTCAAAAGCCTGTGGGTGAGACAGATGGGTTAGCTGGAAATATGTCATTTATAGTAGAGTCAAATGCTTGACCTCTTACTCAGGTATAAGTTGTTATGACATGGATGCTGAATGTTTAAACTGTCTCACAGTTTGTTTCCTTCAGATGTAAGCTGTGATAGCTTTGTGTGAAATGTTAATTTTGGATGACTGGTGCGTTAGCATGATTTGATTTTTTTGATTTTTCCAACTCCTTTTTGGTCAGAGGAGAAAATTATCACAGAACACTTTCACATAAAAAGCAAGAATAATAGAATCTGTAAATTTTAAACATATTTTTCAAATAATGAATTTTAACTTGACCCCTCTCTTGAGCGAACAAATTACTTGGTTTAAATGGTTTTGTAGTCAAATACATGTTTATGAAGAGGAAGAGATCTTCAATAGCGAATCAGCCTTGCTCTGTGATCTCTGTGGGAGAATGGGATCTATGGCACACAGACTCTTCTGCCTTTGAAAAGTTAAGAGAAAGTCAAGATAAATGAAGAAGGCAAACAGAGATTCCAATGGTTCAGATGTTAAAGTCCGAGCTACATGCCAAGTAATTGGAAAGAGAAAGACAATACTAGGTAACTTTCACAGATGATGCTACAAAAGTCTATTAGTAACAAATGTCACTTCCTTCTCTGTCACACAACCAGAAAACAAACTTGAAATAATGAAGTTCAGAAATTCATTAGGTCTTACTGAAAAAACTTGAAAACATCTACTGCATTATCTAGTTCGGCTCATGCAGGATTACTCCTTGTAATGTGCTTTCCTGTGTATTACAGAATGTATTTCTAAAGGAATTGAAACTAGAACCCCTGAAAAGCAATTTTAATAGTTCCATGTCTCAGAAATTCTAGATATTGCTCCACTTTAAGTATGCTAATTTATTTTTTACTTCTTCTGATTTATAGCATTTCTGATCTGTTCAACAACGAAGATTCTTAGAGTCTTTTCAACTATACACGTGCTATGACCACACTAAATTGTAGCAAGGCTAATGTATGCGTCTCTCAACTCTTTCAGGGCACACATCTGAAGTCAAAGACTTTGTTTCATTTTGAAAAGAAGTCTGTAAGCACAGTAAGAATAGGTCCGGAGGATATTCATGCTTACCATGACTTAATGTCATAGTCTGCCTTCCACTAATTTGTGGGTTTTTTCCTCCCATTTCCATGGAAATCCAAATTAATTTTCATTCTTTAAATGAATAAAAGTGAATGCAATCCAGTTGCAATTGGAGTCATTTTAGGAATATATTTCATTGTTCTCCAGTATGTACATCCCAAATAACTTCACAAAATCTTAATGTGGGTTGCTTGTGCTGAACGCCCAGCATGTTCCTTCTGTTCCCAAATATAATCAGTGATACGTCTCACTGCTCACCACTGACTTGTGAACTTGTCCTACCAGTGACCCTTGAAGCTGCTTAGCTTCTGTTCATGAAGAAGTGTTCTTCTCTTTTCAAAACTCCACAGCCATTTTTAGAGAGAGTGTTTACCTCTCTCTTCACTTTTTCCTTTGCTAAGGGACCTATCTCTGACTTGGGCCTGTTGCAGCAATAATGCTCTTGAATCTTCAGATTCCTCACTGTTTCCAGAAGCTGAGGTTCAAAGATGGGGAGTATGGGAAAGTTCACATCAGCATTATTTCTGCTCCTCTTGTTTTGGGTAAAAATAACATCCCATCGCCATGAGCATTTCATAAATACACAATTATTACTTTGCATAACAGTGCCATAGTTCTGCTTTCCATTAATCTGATCAGGAGTAAAATTTCTATACACTTCATGGATAAAGGTTTCAGCAGTGTCCTGTTTATTCAGCTGAGAATAGCAATTTTCTGGGTGAGTAATTCTAGATAGCATTTCTGTTCTCATGATGTTAGCCACATGCTTGAAGGAGGACTGTCTCCATATTGTGGTATAGACCTATTCCCAGAGGGATGCCACCAACATTCGTGTTTGCCTTACAGGTTGATGACCAAATGAAGTTGCTTCAAAACTGCTGGAGTGAACTCTTAATTCTAGATCACATTTACCGGCAAGTGGTACATGGGAAAGAAGGCTCCATCCTTCTGGTTACCGGGCAACAAGTGAGTATGTGGTCTTAGAGAAATACTGATGTCCTTTTTTTATAATAATTTTCAAAATAACAGGAGTTTAACTAGGTCAGAAGCACTCTTGTGTTCTCGGAGATTGTCCACAAATAATGTAGGTAAAATGACTTGTGCACTCTGTTTCTAGTCTGCTCATTACAGTTAAACTTATAAAAGGAGATATAATCATAAGCACTTTGCTCTTTAAATGTACTTGTATACTTCAGTGATTGAAAAATAGCAGATGAGAAGTTTTTCTCAAGAAGTTGTATTTCCTTGGGGCTAAAATGGTTTCTGACAGCACCAACAACACTCCTAAACCTAATACTTTAGGTTTTAGCAAGTATACCTTATTTTGTCTTCAGAATTGTGATTTACTGAAAAGAATCACTAACTGGGTCAGAAATCTAGAGAACCTTCAGCTTTACTGCCTCAGAAATATCTTGCTTTTAAAGATGTACACATGTGTGAGAAACTGGGCAGCTGAGACATCTAATCACAGGGAAATTATTCAGTCCATAGGCTATAAATGCAGGTATTGTCTCAGGAGCTGTCTCAAGGTATGCACCCTGCAGTTTCTGCACAGCTTTCCAAGGGTTAATTTTCTTCAGGTGTGAGATAGATACATAGATCTCCCAAAATGCAAGAGCTATAGTCTGGCAAATATTATGAAAACAGTGAGAAAACCCAAAAGAAATAGGAAGTTTTGTCTTCCTCATACTTACCAAAGCACAAAGAACTTGACAGTAAAATAAGAGTATTATTCCTAAGATTATTATTCTGCTTTTAAAAGCAAAAAAAAAAAAAAAAATCAGAGTATCAAAGAGAAGCAAACTGCGCCTGGACAATATGTTTCTGACTCAAAGTAAAAACAAACAATGGCTTATTGGTATTTAAGTAGCTGCAAACCAAACTATCTCCATATATACACACTTGGGAAAGATCTCCTTTTTCTGCACCACACCATTTATGTTCACATGTTGTGGAATCTGCTTACAGCTTCACATATAATTTTAAAACTGAAGCCGTTTCTTAACAGTGAGAACAAGTGTTTATGAGAATCAGAAGGAGAAATAAATGTTTGAATTTATGATTAAAAGGTCTACAGTATAGAGGAGAAATGATTGAGTTGTCTAAGAAAGGAAGTGGGAAAATTCAAGTTCTACCTATGGAACTGACTCCTGCACCTTCAAGGAAAGTCACTGGCCTAGCTCAGATAGTAGCGTACTCCCTAATTATATTAGCAAAAATTAGTTGCATTGCTCTTGATTTATATTGATACTTTTGAGCAAATGACTGGTCCCCTTTCTATTTCATCATCTGCAAAAGACAGACAATTTTACCAGCAATTATTTCATTTACCACACAGGGTGCTTGCTTATTCCTGTGTTTATAAAGCTATAAGTATATTGACAGTTTTCTGTTCCTGAGAGAACTGCTAAATTAGTGTCTCATTTGTTATGTGATTAGCTAGTTTTTAATGGCACTGAGTGTCTAAGTCCCACTGAAATCATTAGAGACATCTGAATGTCCTTGCATTCTAGCCATTGTCCCCATTTTCCCGCAGTAATAATTTTTACCTTATAAGCCACTCTTTTCTTAAAGAAAAACAAACAAACAAAAAACAGCTGTACATAATCTCATGGCAAAGCAAAGCATTTCTTCACTGTTGGTCAACAGGTAGCAGGATGCTTAATAAATGTACTACTTCCAAATCAGCAGCTGGATTTGGAAGCTGTGTATTTCCAGACAGTCTAACTAAATTAAAACCTGGCTGAATTGAACTGATTGCAACCATTTTTTCCCAGGTTTATAAAATAGGTTTAATGCATTCTTCTTTAAACCCAGTTTCACTTTTCCATGGCAAAGTTTGTAATTTTGAAGTTGGTGCAAGACCCCCAGAGTCTCCCATCATCTTCCGTACTTCCCTCTTTGCGCCTAGGCTGTTTGGAGGGCAAGGAACCATATTAATAGACTAGCAACAAGAACGCTAGTCAGTCCTTTTCCTTGTGGATGGACTCCTTCCCATTTCACACTTGCTAACAGCTGCAGAACACACTCCCATGGATGTGGCAGAGATTTCTTTGAGAAATAGGGAGACACTAGACACTAGACATGAACTCTCACGGGACTGTGCATGCCACACATGCTCACAGAAAAGCCACTGGTAGTTGAGGTATTGCAGAAATGCCGTACTGTGCCAGTACCTGAGTTGTATGCAATTTATCATTCCAAAGCATTTACTTTAAAACATCATCTATTAAAATGATTTTCATGGGTAGAAATAATTTCTTTGAAGATCCTCATTTATTTAGATGGACAAAGCTGGATGAGCTAATCAGAAGTTTTAGAATACCTAGAAGTGCCAGAGCCACAAATCTTAAAATCACAGAATAATCCAGGCTGGAAGGTATTTTAAGGAGTCAGTAGTCCAACCCCCAGCTCAGACTAGGTTTCTCAGGGCTTTGTTCACTTGGGCTTTGGAAACCTCTAAGGATGGAAACTGCAAAATCTCCATGCAGAGCCCGACCATTTTCACAGGGAGAAAATTCTTCCTTAGTTGTGGTCAGAACTCTTTTTTTTTTTTTTAAGTCTACACCCAATGCTGGTCACTCTCCTCTTCCTTGAGCCCTGATGCAAAACACAGAGCCTGGGAGACCTTGTTAGTAAAGACTGAGGCAAAGGCAGCACTGAGAACCTCAGCCTGGTCTGTTCCTGCTGCCACTAAATCATCATCTGAATTCAGCAGCCATCCCACATTTTCCTTGTTCATCCTCTGACTGGCAATTTGACATCCCTTGCTGAACGCTTTTGTAATGTCATCTCTACATGCCAGTGGGCATGGACAGTGCTTCTACATTACTTGTCCTGAGCCGTTCCTGGCTTCAACAACCGTTCACTGCCTTTTACATCCTGGCAAAGTTGTGAGTTACTTTAGACAAGTTGATCCAATCCAGCTGTTTCTTTTCTTAAATATCAAGTTGGACTGTCTTCACAGCATCAGCTCAGATCATTGCATTCTAAGACACAACACCAGTTCAAATGTATTTATGAAAGGACAATTATGACTGACTGTGTGCTCTGTAACAGCTGTAAAATAATCTTGGAAAGCCACACTTCTAGACGCGGGCACTATAAGTCTTTGCTAGTGCACCCAAGTACTGCATTCTTTCTGGTTGCTGTCCTGATCTTTTCCATTCCTGCAGTAGAGACAGGGAAAAACCATGCAACTGTTTCATAAAAATTAATTGATTAAGGTTTGGAAAGCACTCTGACACTTCTGATGAAAAGTGCTTTAGATGTTTTTATTTCTGCTACCAACAAAGCGCTATGAGCAAAATTACAGTCAATCATCTGGCTTTCAAAGATAATAACTTTAAACTGAGGACCTGAGCTAGATTGCCAAGTTTATTACCTGAGAGATCAAGATTATTGTCACAAGTTAGTAAATTTAAGACCTGAGAAGCCTCACTTCTTGCTTTCCTTAATATATCCCTCCATAAAAGCTACCATCATAAAGACAGTCCTTTTTACAATCACAGTCAAGGTGGAAGCTGTAAGGGGGGAACTTACCACCACTTAATTAAAACATACCTGCTCTCTCCACTTAGACTGCACAGCCTCTGTTCCTCAGACACTAAAGTCAAACTTATCCAGCTCCCCAGAGCCACATCACTGTCAGTTCTATACTAGGTATCTAAAATGGGCTAGTAGTCAGAAACATACTTGATAATTTTCAAACACATTGGCTCAAAACCCATTACCTTAGGGCACTCCTATCACATTTCCATATATCTGCATTTCCCTCAAGCCACTGGCTTATGAGTTTTACCCAATGTCGATCCACTGTTCCCACATTGATAGGCAAAAAATGTAGTCAGCAGCAAAGTAGCAACCTTTGGCCCTTGCACAAAAAGAGACTGTATTTTATGTTGTTATTTATTTGGTTGGGGTTTCATAAATGAAGCTCTTTTGTGTGTATGTTTCAAGAAAGCACTTTTTTCAGATCATTACAATTCCTCAGCAGTTCCTCAGAAACAAGTTCGTCCCTATGCTGCACACTTCATTTTCTGCACTAAGTACTGCCCCTCAGCAGTAGCAATTACCATTTCAAAAGGAAATAAAGTAGCACAAATGCATTTTACAACTCTTGAAATTTCATAATAGAAAACAGCTAAGGAGTGATTTGCAATGTAGTGGTTAATTGTAAATCATTGCCAATATGCTCTCCACACGCTGAGTTTTGTAGGCTTGCCATGTGGCACGTAATCTTAACAGACCATTTCCAATTATAGAACTTGAATTCCTCCAACTTGAGCACTTTTCTTTTGTAACTTCTACACCAGCAACACGCTGCCAGCTTCCAAGGCCCAGCACACACAGGGTAGATACTAAAGCTCTGCACAGATTATCATTGTTCATGCATTTTCGTGGAACAGTCAATACACAAAATCTGAATTGCAGCCTCATCTGGGCAGACACAAGCTACGGCTTTTGTTCGTACCTACACTCTACTCATTGTTGCCAAATATTCCCTCTGTTGAGTTTGATCAAAGCCTTTCTGAGTTAGCATAGCCTTTGGATTTGTTACCCAGACATTCACAAAGAATTTCCAGTGGTGCTCTGTCTTCAGATGAAGTGTATTGAACATTCAAACTCAGCAGTGATTTCATATCATACCATCTCTCTAAAAAAACCCACAAAAGTGCATTACGACACTTTGGTAAAGAAATGAGTTCTGTTGCACTCTAAGCTTCATCACTTCAGCATCTTCATACTCATCATTTGAAGAACTCAATAGTCACCATTGCTAGAGTGGAAAGTTTAAGGGTACTGATTAAAATAGCTATCTGAAAGAAATTTAACAATACTTTCATTATTATGTGTTTTATAACATCTACTATAAATGAATCTATATATAATCAACTACAGGGCATAGAATTTTTCCAGTCTTGATGTTTTTCTGAAACTAAGTTAGAAAAAGTAAATGCAGTACTTTGGAGTGTTACTATTCGCATATTGTAGCTAATTATCAAGCACAATAACATCATCCTAGGGGAAAGGTCCACTGGCAACTTAATTCATTATCTTCTATCATTGTGTATCACGTTAAAATGACAAGCATCTTACGCTGCATAAGTCAACACAATTTTAATTAATATATCCAAACCTGATAACCAGCAGGTACAAGCATATCTGCTGGTTTTGTCTGTGCTGAGTCCCCTTCAATTTTTGTATGTAGGTGCCTCCTCAAAGTGTTTTCTAAGTTTGCTTAGAAATGTAACAGAAATACTGTTTTTAATGAAAGCATTAATTCTATGAAAAGCTCAAAATGAGTTTAATAATCACCACAGTTGCCACTAAATATATAATTCAGAAAACAGTGGAAAGGTAATTATGGTTGTGATAGTAAATTAACTTGTTTGCTATATACTGTGCTGAATGCATCCTTCTGAGAGTAAGACTCATCCACCCACATCCCATACACTCAAGCCAGCTCACAGGCTCTCAGCAGGGTCAGGACTTCAAAACCCAGGGCAGGCCATTGTGGGGAACTCCACAGGCTTTCAGTGCAGTTTGCAGCTGAGGAGGGAGCAGTGGGGGAGCAGACCCCCAGAAGCAGCAGCCAGATGTGCTGGCCAGGGCTGCACCGAGTAGAGCAGGGAGGAGCAGGATGATCCCATTGCTGCACCCAGGCACCCACTACCTCCTTTGCCTTCGTGCCCCAAACACACAGTAATTAAATTTACTAAATTAAATATGAAATCAATCTTTCATTAACTTGAACTGCCTTAGTCTGCTAGAACGTTCATTCATTGTACAGGTACTGTATAGAGCCACAGCAGGGGCTTTATTCCTTAGGTGTACAATTCCTGTCTGGCTGAAAGGCTTTCAGGGATAATCAGCACCTTGTAACAGCCATCAACTAAAATCACTCTAATGTTACATTCTTGAGACTATTGCAAGCTTGCTGAAGCTTCGAAAGGGATAGTACAGTTCACACAATATTTCCACATGATTCCATGATCGTATTCTAGAAATCAAACACTGCTTAATTTTAGGATTTTAATTCCAGGATTAACTTTTAGACCCTGTTTTGTGAGCATAGAAAGGAGCTGATACCAGAGACCACCACCCGATTCCACCAGAAAAGTTACCATCTGATCCCAGCAAAATCAGGGATTTGTCTTCAAGAATCATTCATTACCATGATAAATTATTTGCAAAACAAAAAAAGCACAGGTGCTCCCTGCCTTTTTGGCCTTCAGCCGCAGCATTTATTTACCCCAGGGTACAGGAGGAATTCACACTCCTGTTTGTGCAGCCATTACTTTACACCCGTCATTTTCCTTCCAAATTAGGTTATGTGGGAGCTTTGCCAAAGCTTCTGTTTTCAGAAATTCCACTCAAAGTACCATCTTCACATCAAAATCAACTGTGAAATGAAATAGTATTAATTGGAAAGCAAGAATAATTTATTTCAGTTGTGGATTTGATTTTACCAAGTAAATGCTAAGACTTCAATATGCAATTAAGCATTTTGCACAAAATCCAAGCTGGTTTAATCTTTGTCTTTTGAAAGTGCTTGTAATCATGAATTGGAAGGTATAATACAGCTTTTAGTATCAATTTCTGCATGCAGGCCCAGGCAAGCAGGACAGCATGCTCTTTAATGTGACCACTTTTTCAGAATAGACATTAACTGAGGCTTTTTCATGCACAGTTGCTTTTGTATAAACTGATTGACACCTTTGGGGGTCGTCTTTCCACTGACTCATAATTTTGCTCACTCTTGAAAAAAGCCTTCTGCACACCTAGTATTCTCTAGTTAAAGCCGAAAATTCAACTCATCATATTTACACAATTAAAAAAAAAATCCATTCTGCGTTGTTTTTAATTGCAAATCCTACTCAAGGGACCAATTCTCCTGCTTAGGAGGCAGCCCTGTGCCTTCTACTAGAGAGCCAACTGCAGTCAATTATGGTAATGAAATGTCAATAAATATAAAAATTTAATACAGCCTGTTCCTGGTGAGTGGCAGATGAGGACTTGCCTCCCAGACAAATTTGCTGGTGCTGCAAATATTAAATGCACCTAAAAGAGTAGCAGGTTGCCTGAGAGCTCTCCAGTAGAGGGATGGTGGGAGATCCAGGCATCTACTGGGTTTTTCCATTATGGCATAATCGCTGCACTAAGGCCACTGATATTCTTGACATTCAGACATTTTAACTTCTTATTATGAAGTGAGTTGCATATTTTCCCCACAAACTGGAACCTCAGTGAGGGATTTTGAGCTTTTTTTCCCCTCTTAACAGTTACAAAAGGGAAATTAAGTTGTGAAATTTCATCTTTATATGTGACCAGTTTCTCGATAAGAAGTAGTTGAATCAGGTCACTGTATTAAACTGCTGTTTGAGTAAAAGGTATTTGAGGTATGTTACTTTATTTTTTATTATTATTTTCTATAAGTATGTATACATAAGGAAATATGTATAAATACAGTACAGAAAGAGATAAATAAGAGATGAACTAGAAAGTAGTTTTTGAAAGACAGTTTGGCTGGGATTTCTGAAAATCGGGTCCTAATTTTGTCACAGATTTCTTTGGCCCTGAGTAAGTGATTTAATGTCACTACTTCAAGTTTCCCCTGATGTAAAAGAGAGCAATAAAACCTACCTCACAGGATCCTTAAGCATAATCCATTGCCTTAATTGAAACATAAGCACAACTTTAACTGCTCCGACTCTACAAAGCATTGCTATTCTTAACCTCCATTCAAAAAGTGTAACTTCATTTTTCTTGTGCAGTTGCCTTCAGTCAGTTTCTTGGGAGCAGTAAGAGTACATATAAAAGAAATGTCTTATTAAAAGTCAGTAATCTATCGATTATATTAAGGTCATTACTAGGAAAGGTTATTTTTAGTTTCTTTCAGTCGACTTTCTGTCTTTCCTGGCTGAAATTTTGCCAGGTTGAAAGTATTTGGGGATTTTTTTTATTGTTTTACTGCTGTTTATACTTGAGCAAAATCAATTCAATAGTTTTAAAATAAAAAGGAAATAATTTCAACATACATGTTCCTTAACAGTTTGGGGTTTGGGTTTTTTTTTTTGGGGGGGGGGGTGTTAAATAGATTTTAAGGGATCAGAGCTCGGAAAAACAAAATTTTGCAGTATTGGTCTGTTTCCTTTGATGTTATCTGTCCATGCCTTATTAACGACTTTATTATGGGAGACCCTCAAGATAGGATAAGAGCATTGATACCATTAAACAAATCACTAACCCAAAGTGTGCACTTACCATTGTGCTTAGTGTTAGTTTACAGCCAGACTTCACTTACATGTGCTCACGTGAAGCATGGTCAGCAATTTCCCTGTTGTCCTGGAGGCTCCTAAAAGAGAAAGGTGTTGGTAATGTTAGAGCACCCAGGCAAGAAAAAGGCATTTTGAAAATGTGTTACTGACCCATTTATGCCTCAGCCAGTTGGCCAGGAGTGGTTCCTCAGGGGAGCAAGCAGCATGCCAGGCCATTTCCATGGGACAGTGGCACTTGTAGGGGGTATCTGGCACTCTGGTGAACAGCGGGCTGAGCATTTCAGCTGAAGCAGTTGCTCAGGTACCCTTGGTTCTGATACACCAGTTCCACTGTGCTCCATCCCACACCACTGCCCAGCCTCACAGTCACAAGCCTTGTCTGGGAGCCAGCTCAGCCCAGCCCCTGCACTTCAGCTTCACATCGTGGCAGTCCTGTAGGCTGCAGCACCCTTCTCCATTGGTCCCTATCCATGACAAAGCTCATAGACGGGTCAGCCTGCCCTGAGAACAAACATCATGACAAGGGCAAGCAGATCACAGAGCAGTCCCTCTTGTTCCTCTTCCCCCAGGGAAAGCAGCTTCGTGTGCTGCAGTTGCTGATCGGGACAATGTGAGTGCAGCTGGCCTGTGTCACACACCTGCCAGCTCCTCCTGCCCCCATAGCAGAGCGGGACTTGCCAGGACAAGTGTGTTCAAATCAATTGCAACAAATAGCAGGATTTTGTGTAGCTAAGGAGAACAGAAAGCACCCACACAATACCTCTGTTTCCTGTGGGAATACACCGACATTTTTGGGCTTGAATAGATGTTTCTGGCCAAGTTACGGACACTGGACGAATTCCCACAAATATCATTGTGTCCCTGTGGGCTAATACACAGAGTGTAGGCACAAAACTCACTTCATCAGTCTTTCTTCACAAGATCTTACAGCTACAATGAGGACAAGAGACACCAAGTGAATAAAACAAACCGAGATGGGGACAGCTACGAGTGTCATAAGCAGTTTTCATGTATAAAGCTTCTACAGAAAGCTAACACAGACAAACCAGCACTCACAGTGATTTGACATACCATTAAGATATATGGTTTAATATTATTTTCAATAGTGCTAAAATTGGTTTATGTATAAAGTCATCTTGACTTGATAATATAATTATATTGAGAATGATTCCTTTATCCAGGAGTATCCCTGTTGTAAATGATTGCTTGAAACAACTGTTTGCTTCAAAGTGGTTCTGTGGCCGTGACAACCAGACAGGAATACAATTCTCTTTTACAGGTGGATTATTCCATAATAGCATCCCAAGCTGGAGCCACCCTCAACAATCTCATGAGCCACGCACAAGAACTCGTAGCAAAGCTTCGTTCCCTGCAGTTTGATCTACGAGAATTTGTATGTCTCAAATTCCTGGTGCTGTTTAGTTTAGGTAGGTACATTCTAATCTTCATACTTAATGGTGTTATTGTTTGGGGTTTTTTTAAAACATTGAAAGTATTTTGCTTTTCTAAAGTTTTTCATGAAACACATTTGGAAGTATATTTAATGAGGTTCACAGTAATCTGAGGATTATTTTTTAATTATCAGTTGCAGGGAAACTATGTATAAGGACTAAAAGTGTGTGTCTACAGAAATAACTCCTAAAACTGTGGGATTTAATGAAATATTACAGACTTTCTGTATTTCTGTATGAGATTACTGAATTTTCCAGAACAAGGATAAAATTCTATTAGACATTCTAGAGAACAGTGGAAAATACAGATTCCCATGTTCTTCTGTGATATTGAATATAGTTATGTAAACCAGATGGAGTGGGGATATAGTTGAAATTTCCCTCTTTTTCAAAGGCATCTGTGGTAAGTATAAACAATCTCCTTTGTATATGATGGCTGTCACATTGGAACCCATAAATCAGGAATGTATCTCATAGTTTTTTAAAAAAGTGAAAGGAACTCCTAAAGTGCAAATTAATGATAGTAGCTTTATGACAGATCTGGCTAGGAAATAACCTCTAAAGCGAAGATTGTTTTGTACTAGTGGAGACGACAGAATGGGAAAGATACCTATGCCAGACAAATTAGTTAAACCAGTGCACTCCAATAAATCAGTCAAGAAAAATCACTGGTGCCAGGAATAAAAAAGGGCTTAGGGAGATGGATTCCTATTGACTTCATAGGAGGAGATTTTTCTGCCTGTCCTCTGTTTCAGGTTTGCACTTTGTTGACTTAATAAAGCTGGTCTAAATGAACTTTGCCCAAGTGAATTTTTGTTTACTGGCAGACATTTGAAAGGAGAGACTTAAAAACATAAGTAAGGTCAGACCCAGCAATACCTCTGTAGCAAAAACATCTGTTTTACTGAAAAGGTGTTTTTATCTACAAAGACAGTGAACAGGTAAGCCAAGCACAACAATGAGAGATATCAGCAGCTGGTGACATTACGTAATACCTTTCTTTAATTTTCAGTTTAGAAAAAAAGTCTTCTGTGAAGGAATAAAATTCTGAAAAGAAGTTATTTTAATACAGTTGCAAGTAGACTAAAAGGAACAGTTTAGGTCACACTGCAGAACACCAATTATAGTCTTAAATGTGTCTCTCTGTGATGTTATAGAATTTGAACCTGCTTGAGAAAATTTTAGATTAAGCTCTCTTTAAATGCAGGGAGCAAAGAAGACTAATACTTCAGAGGTACAGGACACAGTAACTGCAGAAAATAAAAAAGAAGTATTTTACAAATTAGAATGAAATGAGAATGATGCTAACAGAACTGACTGTTATGAAGTATGTCCATTTTGAATTCGAGGAAGAGATGATGGATTTCCCTGGTAACTGTTAACATTTTGTATTCAGGGCTTTGTTGTTTCCCATATCTTAGATTCAGAGAAGCAAAAGCAAACCATCTGTTGCAGAAACCATGTTTTATGAATTAATCTGATATAACACGAATTCATATTTCCTAATTCCTAATAAGTAGATTTTTTCAGTCATTATACAGTGGCACAGAAATATCTGTAGAGCCTGTAGCCTTCTTCTGATAAAATATTTAGAAGACTCATCTCAGTTCAGCAATATTTTAAATTAGCTGAATAAATGAAGTGCATTTGGAAAATTCTCACATTTAGGTGGCTTTTTTGTTTGATCATTTTCATCAGCTGTTCTAGTATTTTGCATTGATTTAGGAATCATTCTCACACCTTTAGCTCTTCTAATTCTGCCAGGTACTGTGCTCAACTTCTGAAGCAGTTGGGCAGGAATACCCTACAAGCTTGTACTGAGCCAGGTTAGCCAGTTTTTCTCTATGCTACTATAAAAAGAACTAATTTTGCTGCTAATAGGAATCTTGTAGTCACATCACTTGCATATTAAAGTGATGTAGCTAAGAAAGGTTCAACACCTTTGAAATTGATTAGTTAGAATTAGTTAGAATTGATTAGAATTCCATTTGCTAATAGTCAAAGCTACATGTTATTCTGAAAAGAGTACAATGTAAAGATGGTACCAATTAACCCACAGGACAGAGGCAAATATTTGATGAGAACAATGGCAAAAATTAAATGAAAACCACAGATGCCCTTTCCAGCTAAGTACTTAAGTTTATGCCCAAAAGAATGAATGAATCTTCTAGCTGAAATTAATAAGATGCCTCAGATCCTAAGAGTGAGTCCGATTTTAGAAGACATTGAAGTGTCTAACAATGCTGGTAGGCATTCAGCAGGGCTGTCAAAAGTAGATGAACATCAAATTCTACATAAATAAAGGGGAGCAATTATCATACCTAAGCATACGTAAGTGCATTTGACACATATCTACAACTCTTAGGTATTTCAACAGAAAACTGGTCTTAATTCCAAAAAATACCACTTTATCAAAAAAAAATTCAAAAACCTCAGCTGTTTCTTGTTGAAAATCTGACCCTGTAATGTTTAATGGAATAAAAAGTGCTTCAAGACATACCAGCCTTTTTACATTTCCAGGGATGTTCACACCGGTGTTAGCCAAGCCAATAAGACCTTATACCCTTGTTCTTTAGTACAGTGCTTGATTGAAAAACTGATGTCTAATATAAAGCCTCTCAAAGGCAATATGAACTCAGTAATACACAGAATTAATTTATTGAGAAGAAGCTGTTTGTTTTTTTATAACCATATAGATATAAGACTGCCTTGTATAGGTGTGTTTGTTATTCATGGCTGTACCATCTTGTGTGTCTCTTCATAAGACAGCAAATTCCTTTAGGGCAAGGAACCTGGTCTCTGCCTATTTTCTTAACATTTCACAAGTTATTTTAGTAAACTAACAGTAAAATAATGTTCAAAACTCAAAGTACTTAGAATAACTTTTTGAACTAGAATTAAATCATATCAGTTTTGCTTGCTAGGTTTTAAATGAGTTAATTGTTCGTTATCTATTTGTGAGAAGTTCCAAAGGGTTTATACAGGAAAACACTTTTGATTTTTGGCAGCATTAAAGAAAATGCTGTTGAAGCTCAGACAGATGCATATTTATTGTAGCCTTTGCAAATAGTAGTCACAATTCTTCCTGAATCAAGCTGCGTGTAACCACTTCAGTGAGCTCAGCTCCTTTCTCCAGTGGGCCATCCAGTCTGTATGGGCCCATCTGACCAACCCTGCCAAGTACATGGTGGTACAGTTGACTCAGCAATTATTCAACAAGCCAGAATAGTTTGGTAACCAGTCTCTTAAGTTCGACATCTCTTTGGTTTAGTGCTATAGAGTATTTACATACCTAGACCTACATAACTTTTAAATTCCCTCTCTTAGTTGCAAGAAGCAAATGTCTTTCCAGCTATGTAGTTCTTACCTTTCTGTACGTAGAAGTCTTTCACGTCCACAGATCTTCATGCTTCAGTGGCTATCTACCCTCAGTGGTTCCTCATGCCATCTATCAGTTCAGTCACTGCCGATCTCTGGAGAGGAGCAAGTCCATCACACCTGGATTACTGTTCTCAGCAGATAGCCAAGACAGAAGTCATGATAACTCAGCAACTGTAATAACAAAGTTGATGGAAAGTTAGTGGCCAGGCACAAGTTGCAAAACTGGTAAAGACTAAAGAAATCTTTGACAGATTTGAGTGTTAAACCTACTTTTAACACTAGTCGATGAACTCATATCCTACACATGGAACCTCTGAAAAACATGCTGATCACATAGATGTGTAACTGTTCATTGGATTTACCACCAAAAGACAATAGACATCTCTAGCTTTCTGAAAGTTGACCAAATTGAGGATAATGTGATTTCTTTACCCTAATCCCAGGGAGATAATATAACTACTTTTTCTGTGGCATATAACCAGTATAGCCACAGTACACATTATCAAAAAGTAGTCCAAAAACTAAATACAAGTGATTTCTTAGTCGTCAATAACTGCTGATTTGAATCAAAATACATTACAGATAGAAAAAGCAAATGTGTCAGTTCATCAGCCTCTTTGAATTTTCATTACCGTATTTGACAGTAGTTTGGAAACTCCCTTCTTTATTTGTCATAAATCAGAATTAGAAATAAAACAAATAAATGAAAACAAACAAAAAAACTCATCCCACATGTGCTGTAGAATTCTCTAATTCAGGGGCTGAAATAGATTCGGGTGCTCCACTAGGCTGAAATTTTGACCTAACTAAAGGCAAAGAGAATTTCACACTGTTTTTCTGAGCCAAAATGTCCTTCCTATCACAGAATAAAGTTCAGGTCAAATTTTCAGTAACTAAATGTAATAAATGACTAAATCTAAATGATGCTTGAAGAACCAAATTAGTGCCTTAAATGGGATGTATTCTGTCATCTTCATTTTATCATCCAGTAGCTGTACAGACTAGTCACTTAACCTGAAATCAGCCTTGGTTTTCTCTTTATCAAAACTTCCCATTTGTCCTGCTAGTTTTTATTATCTGAACTCAGCAAGGATGATTTGTCAAACCTCCCATCAGAGCAGTTTGTAAAGTGAAATGCCAATAGGAAGAAAGTTAGACATCATTTGACCCATGTCCAGGCACTTGTCCAGCTGTGGAGCTAAATGCTAGACTAGGCAGCAGCTGACTGGTACTGCTCCCTTATCACTGTCAGGACACAGATAAATGTACTTCATTTAAGAAATGAAGGCTTTATCAATGGACAAATAATTGCAGAGCCACTATTGATCTCATATCTCACTTAACATGAGACAAGAGGGTCCAGTAAAAATAGTAAACATTTAATCGTGGTGGACATCAAACAATGGGCTCTTACTTAAACAACAAAAAAAAAACCCTAACAAAAAAAGAACTTAGTTTTTAAACAAACCGCAGGCTTACTTAAGGATTCAGCAGAAATCTATTTAAATCTGCAACAGTCTGTTCTCATTTCTGTGACAATCAGAGGAATATTAGCAAATAAATCTTTCCTTGCCTTAAGTCTCCCTAAATTGTCAGAGCTGAGATGGGAGGAGGTATCTAAGGTCCTGGGTCCCACTGTTTGGACTTTTGGAAATGTGCTAAGATCTTCATACAGATGAAAAAGGCTTAAATGAAGCATTTTCAAGGCAGACTCTACCCCACCACTCAGAGGACTAGAAGGAGCAAACATGCCGCCAAGGAGCAGCAGCACAAAGCCTGCCTGAGCTCCATTTCATCTGGTCCCAGTAACTCACATCAGTGCAGTCACACAACAATGTGGAGTTGAAGAAAAAAACCAACTCCAAAACAATATTTTAAATTAGCTAGTGCACTTTTTAATGTACTTTACGTAACAACATTGTACCATTCATTGTTCTGTTAGATTTACAGACTAGCAGAATCTCTGCCTCAGTGAGCTTGCAATCTAAACACACAAAAGATAAGAAAAATATAGCAGCACCAAACCATGATGAAAGATGAAGTTGTAAATATTTTGACTTTCGCAGTTTTTGCTGAGCATTTAATTTGGGATATTGTGTATGCAGATAGGAAAATAAGAGTGCAAGCATCAAATGGAAGTAATGTGACAGGGAATATTCACTAAATTTTTGTAGTACTTATGGTACTTAAGAGCACACAAACAAAAATAATAGAAGAATTAAATGAAGGAATTAGTGAGGCAGGAGGTTTTATCAGACCAAAAGAAAAATAAGAAAGAAGGCTGGAAAATTAGACAAGAACCAATTCATGCAGGATTATAGATAACTAAGTGTAATACGAATATAAAGGTATAACCTAGAAAATTCTGCATGTAGATCTTTATTGCAGATAAAGATTAAATAGGTTTTGTGAATTTGAAGCAAAAAGTATTGCATGACAGTCTTCCCTGGCAAGCCAGTGTAAGCCAGTAATGAAGTACTTACACAGGGATGGGACTTGTCATCACAAATGTGTCCACTTCTCACACAGTGATAAACAGTTCTTAGGGTTCAATTCAAAGTCTTCTTCAAAGTCATCACTCTGATTGGGTTTATTTTTGGTAGTTTGTAAAATAACAACTATTTTTACACCTCTTTATATATATATATATATGTTATTTACAATACAGATGTATAATTGGGCTGATATTATGAGGTGTTTTTTTTAAATTCATTGGCAGTTTTCTTACATTCATCCATTCTGTTACACAAGTGTACCTGTAAAATTGCACCTGATAAACACCTGTAAACGTGCAGTTGAGGGGTTCTGTACAAGTAGTATTCCAGCAGGGCTTTTAGGCTTCCCTACATTACACCTGAATTTAGAAAAATTCTTACTGCACACTCATCTTATTCAGGCTCTTATCTTCAGCCTTAATGTCCAACTACTGTAAGCATTGGAGGGGAATACTGGCAAAGAAACACTTCCTAAACTTCATGTAATCATTTGGAATTCAGGAAGAGTCGATTACTATTCAGGAGATGTGACTGCTCAATATTTATACCATAGAGACTTGGCAGAAGCAAATAATGGTACATAAAGCTGATGCTTGTCTTAATTAAATGCAGTATAATAGGTGTTGGGGATATTCTTTTAGTGAAGAGAGCAGTTTAGCAATGACCAGGTATAACTCATTCTGAAGTTCAGAGTTTAAAACTAATCAATATGTATTTATAACAAGGGAGGAACTAAATATCATTTATTACTAGTGGACAGCTGACTAACAGTAAAATCAAGATTTATTTAAGTACTTTTTCCACATACTAATTTCTGACCAAAAAAATTGCTCCCTTGGATTCTTGATTTTTTTTTTTCTTTGGCTGTACTAACAGTATTTCAAATAGACTTTTTGAAATGACCATCTCATCTGCAGCATGCCTGGTAATGAACCAAAGAACGTAGAATGAGACATCTAGCTAGGGTGATCCTTTCAGTGTGACAGACTTATTAACAGGAACATTTCCTAATTTTATGATAAGGAATCCTTAATGGCAGGTGACATTTTTAAATGCTCCTTTGAAGTATGCAGTCTACATATGTGGTGATGAACAGGTGTTGATGGGCAGACAGTGCAGGGATGATAGTCACTGTCCCAGCACACCTACAGCCCAGGCTTGTCTCAGATATCACAACAAAGTTTTGAGAGGGAATATGAAGAAGGTGAATAAATAGATCTGGCATATTAAGCATGAGAAGCAGGGAGGAAAAAGCAGAAAAGTACTTGGTCCGGAAAGGTGGTGGGTGGGAAATGGAGAAGTCAGAGGCAGGCGATGACCTCGTGATGCTGACTGACTGATGATGTGTAAGGCAGGAACTGCTACAAGGCCTTGAAAGTTAACGCAATTTATGTCTGATGTAGCAGGGAAAAGGAGAGAAGCCAAAAGACAGGGAAGCAGTGAGATTGGCAGGGTACCTTTGCAGCACCATTTGCCAAGGCCAAAGGATGAAATGCTGTGGTCACTGAGATGGAATATGATGAAGCAATCTTTTAAAAATTTAATCAAGTAAACAATGTCTCCTGTGCACATCCCACAGAAGTCAATGAGAACACATTTGAAGGATTAGCTCTGTAATATTAGTTTGGGATTAATTATACTAGAAATATTAGTATTTAAGGGTGAACCTTTTGGAAGATCTCATCTCTGGGTATAATGGAGGCTCTGCTTCTTGAAATCTGAAGTCAAGATGATGCCTCTCTAAATTATTATGATACAGCTCAGTCGAAAGCTACAGACTTTATTCCCAACTGCTGGAAGGAAACTGATGGTTTGCATCGAGCATAAGGCTGAAAGAGGTAACAGTGATGCTTATAGGGATCCTTTCTTGTCCCCAAGAAAATTTTGTAGTCAAGAATTTGAAATTTATCATGAGTTTCCTAATGGCAAACATTTCTCCATTTGACAAATTTGAATTTGAAAACTTTTAATGTGAACAGTTGTCATAAGTCTTATATGATTCCTCACTGTTGCATGTTCCATATTCCCTTGGAAACTATGGTTGGATCTCTTACTAGGATTATGAGGGCAAACAGGACAGTTAAATAGCCAGGCTGCTCCTGGAGCATTTGACTCTTCTCTGGATCTCAAGCAAAGCAGCCAGGCTGTTCCACTCTGCCACCAGAAGAGCTATTCCACTTTTAATCCTCTGGGAAAGGAAAGCAAATGAATATGGAAAAAACCTCATTTCAGAATAATCTCATGAGGGACATTCTCCTTTCATGGAGGCAGCCTTGCCCAACAGAGAAATCAACCCTTTTGTTTCTGACTCCATTACTTTGAAGTCTCTTGAATGATATCTCAACTACGCAATCTGGTAAACGAAAACAGGAGTTATCTATCTTTGTAAAGAGTGGTGAAATCCAGAGTATCAAAGATATTATGTAAAGTAGAGGCAGATTGAAACAACACTGTTTTAAAATCTACAGATACTGCAACAAAGACACTGTTAACAGGAACCTGATTTAAAATATCTTGAAGAGATTTGAGAAAATTTGATCCTTTCCTTTATAAATTACTCAACATGGAAGTAGTTCCTTGCTGTATTTTCATATTAGAGTCTAAAACTTTGCAAAAAAATTTGAAAATTCATCTTTTGAGGGACTGGTTTTGGAAGTGAATTTTAGCATTCTAGTACGTGCAGGACAAAGTGGATTTTCTTTTGCCCTTTTTTTATTTCTTCGCTTTTTCTGGCTTCTTTGTAGAGAAACAAAAGCAAAGACATATTCCTTTCAGTTTATCTGTCAAAACCCATAGCAAAGCCGAGCAATTAAAAACCAGTCCTTAAATTTCTCATGGATGCTAAATTATGATGTATGACTTTGATAAACAATGTTCTGCTCCTGGGAACGCTTCTTCAGTGAGCTGACAGGTTTTAGGCCAGCCTCCCATGCAGGTTCCACACATGTGCAGGCAGTATTAAAGAAAGTAGGATAGTGTCTATCTTACAGGTATCTATCTTAGTGAAATCTCCAATCCATTCTTTTTGTGAATAAAGCACATAATATGAAAGGAATAAAATACAAATGCTGGAGTTATAAGGTACAGTTCAGAATTAAACCAGTAGCTTTTAATAAATAAAACTTGAATCATTCATCTCAGCCCTGTGTGGAAGAGTAGTGAATGATAAAATTCTTGCAGGAATTTCCAAGATAACCTTCTGTTTCATGGCTGATGGCGTTTTTTGAATAAACTACACTAAATAATAGAGGAAAGTTAATAATCACTGTTGATTTGTCCTGATTTTATTTCATTAAATGCAATGAATTTTGCAAATTCATACCTCATATAACTGTTGAGTACAATGGCATTATTGAGGCATGAATTTGATTCAATCTGATCATTACTGGGTTATGTTGTCTGCTTGTCTGACAGCTGCAAGCCATGGAAATAAGATCTTCAGCAAGTACTTTTTCTTTTCATGTTGTTTTTTTCCAAAATGCATATTTAACAAGGTTTTGAAATAACAATAGGATTAGATGCTTGAGAGAAAATTAGGTCATATATTTGTTAGATACGAATCTCGCAAGTAATTAGAAACATGGGTATCAAGCAATATTTGTATTCTGTACAGTTGCCTTTGTGTGGAGACAGTGGGGATTTCAGAATAACCCAATCAGTGTGCTCTGCACTTTTTCCCTCTCTAATATGTTTGTAGAATACTAGTAAGAAGAGCTTTTAAATAGCCCCTGAAAGGGGAGAACAAATTACCTGCATATAACCCACATTTACTGGTGTGTCTGCTGTTAGAATACTTTTACAATTTCTGTCCTGTTCTGTTTTTTAATACACATTTTAGATATTTAAAGTGCAAGTTTAAATGTATTACATATGTAACAGAGGAATTATGTTATTACATAGAATCTTTTTAGCTGCTGTTGGCTGAAATGTTTGATATCAGTGACTGCTTTTGTTAATCAAGTTTCCCAGCATTACATGGGACTAAATGACTTTGTATTAAAATACAGATAAGTGAATGAATATCCTTAACCTTGGGGCCAGTAATACCACCCTGTAGTCTTAATCTGAACATGTGCTTAAATGTTTCACTGAATGAGGAACTTGCTAAAGGGATATAATGACTAAATTCACTTTGCAATAGTAACAGACAACTTATTAAATATTTTTAGAACCAGAAAATATAGACTAAAACCTGCCTCTCATGTATTTCTAGTTAAAAACACACTCTTACTGTTAAAAACACAGACGCTCTTACTTGAAAGTTTATGTATGGGTGAGTTGCTGGCCATTTACTGGAGATGCACTGCAGACTATGCCTAATTCCCCTCTTTCTCTTATCCCTTTGCTGTTTGTGTAAGATTGAACACTGGAAGAGAAACAAAAGCAATGGCTGTTTCTGAGGGTATTGAAAGAGAGATGAAATGCTGTAAAGCAACAATGACAAGACGTCACAGGAGAATTAAACAGGAGGTCAGGTGAACAGAAAGGATCTGCAAGAGTAATGGGAGAAGAGTGGCAGAGAAGAGGCTATTAGGGCAGATCAGGAACCAGAAGCAGTCGATGAAAACAAGGGACAGCAGTGGTGTGGATCAGAGGAACAGAGGGAGACTGGAGGGCTTGAGATGGGAGCCAAGAAAGCAGAGGGAAAAGGCCAGGAAGGACAGAGAAACCATAGAACTGTGATCAAAGCCAAGTGAGAGGTGGAAAAGGAGGAAGCAGAAGCAAACAGGAAAGAAACAATGAAGGAAAATTCAGAAACAAACTTTATGGCCCAGCCTTGAACACAGCTGGAATCATGAGTTGGGAGACAGAAGGGGACAGTGCAGAAAGACTGTTTCCCAAGCTTGTGGCTTGGAGCATGTCCCAGTGACTTCTGCTGGCAGGAAAGGGGAGAGGGATGGAAACTGCAGCTCCTTAGGCTCTGGCAAAGCTGCTCCCAAGATTGGATGAATCTCTCAGAGCAGGAGTTCCCAGTTCTGCTCTGGTCCTGTGCAGAGCCATTGAGTATGGGACAAACTGAAAGAGTAAACCCCAAAACAGTCCGTGTGGCTTACAAAAACTTAATTTGCACGTGGCCATCATCCTAAGGATATTTTAAGAGTTCTTCTTTATAAGCTTATTCAAAGATTAATAAGGAAATTCCTACATTTAATATCATCTTCATTACTGAGAGGGTTTGATGTGCGTTATAAACATATTGCACAACACCTCTGTTTGCCAAGTGAAGGAAAGTCTCATCTGAGGAAAGAGAAAGATGTCAACATCAGAATGGGGAATGACGCTACAAGAGTGTTTTTCCTCTCCAACACCAGAAAATGTAACAGAGATCAGTGAACTGCTTGGGACAAAATAGGCAATGCTATCCAGTCTTTCACCAGGGGAAAACCCATAGCCTAAGCAGAACAAATAATAGACTGTTCTTCAAGCCAGTATGAGGCAGGCTGGATGGGTGGCAGCTTGAGAAAGTTCTTATCTCTTGTCTAAGACAATCACTTCTGAGACAGATTTGTTTTTAGAGAATGGAGTCACCAACAAGTCTAAAAAGGACAGGTATCAGCCTCACATGCCCTTAAGTTCTGGAAAACAACTCCACACACTGGAAGTATCTTTCACATTGTTCAGGGGTTACTGTGGCAGCAGTGTCGCTTAGACTGCAGACTGTGCTCCAGCTGGTCAGCTCTTACCTGTGTTTCTTCCTCCCTTTCTGCTTTGAAACAGGAAAGAAATACCCTCACAATTAATTAAAACCATAGATAAAGCTACAAAAGATGAGCCAGGGAGTAAAGAGGGAACAAAGCAATTAAGAACTTTCCTGCTAAAAATTCACTAGGCATACTGTAAAATTCGGAGATCATTGTGTCCCTCAAAAACACAGCAGAGAGAAGCAGACACGTAGACAAGCTTTCAATTACTTACGTGCCTTTGGCTCACTTTCAGGATGCTGTGGAACTAGAAACAGCTATGGTAAATGTATTTTCTCTGCATTTGCCTTTCTTGACAAAACAGCTCCAATATTTTGATCTCAAGAATAATCAGCTTTTTTGCATTTCCTTTTCAACTAACTGCAGACTTTTGCAAGTTAAAAATTAATGATGACTTCTCTTCCCCTCTCTTTTGGTTTTGGGGTTTTTTTTGGTTTTTTTTTTTTTTTTGTTTTTTTT
>VZRE01004548.1:357325-397539 GCA_013396775.1 Cephalopterus ornatus
TTTAACAAAACTCTTCTGTGCTCTTTTCTGGGGGGAAAAAAAGAAAATTCTTTTTCAACAATCTTTAAGTATTAGTCTAAACAGCATTCCAACCACTCTTTCGCCCTCCTTTGCAGTAACACACAAAACGAATTCCAGCACAACAACCTAGTTCGTGGAGACCATTATTCTGGAGATGAAACATTGTGTTGTGTCCTTTACCACTATTATGGGCAGTCAGTCTGTTAGAACATATTGGGCGATTATAGGTTAGTCTTTTCAGAGAAAGCCATGGGTTTCAAGTCAGCAGTAACCATCTATCAATTCTTGAGATTATGCCACGATTTACTGTCACGGCATCATGTATTCTCTGATTTTCTGCCTCCTGTGAAACATGGTGCTTTCCTTTTCTATTGATGTATCAACTATAATAGTTACAAGCAGCTACAGAAAAATCAATAGTGAACTTTCATTACTGTGCACATAGAATACCGTGCTGTGAGAGCACCTAGCTGTTAAATAGTCACCAGCAATAAGGTACACTGTAGATGTCTGTTATTTTGGTCTAAATGAAGAATGTCTGAATTTGAAACAACAAACATCTAGGATTTTTGACACCAGTGGATTCCATGACAAGTTTTCCCAGTGTATGATTTTTTTTTTCCCCAAGTGTCAGGCTTGATATGTATTTTCTGTACTGTAATCCATGTATTTTTTTAACCTAAGGCTGCCACAGGAAGTTAATATCAAAATAAACTGCTGGGCTGTGCTTAGCTGTAGTCTTATTAGGTTTGGTTGGACAGAAGTGGTAAGAACTGTGCTAATCTTTGTTGAGTTAGTCTATCTTACTAGTCAAAGCAAGCTGACTTTAAAGTGAACAGACCAATAATATCTGTGTTAAAAGAGGCACTTTGGTGTTACCACACACTCAGAGGTGTTCCTAGGACTGTGCACTAGGAGAAGCACTGAGTTGCTTTTCAACGTAGAGTTTGGAAAAAATAGTATAATTTTTGGTTTAAATATATTAATTTGTCTCTGAGAATAAATTAACTTCCAATTAGTGAATGTAAATGAAGAAAGGCAAGAACAACAGTAAACATGTGAGCATTACCTTGAAAAAGTCCAGGCCACTGAGCGTTTCAGGCCATTTCCGTAGGGCAGGTGGACAGCACTGCTGCAGGAGTTAGTGGTTACTTTGGCATTTTGAGACTATGTTGATTTACAGCTATAAATGCAGTGCTTGATGCCCAATACCTTAGTTTTGAAGCCTGTGGATTTTCATGAAACTAAACCATGAGAATGCACATATGTACTTAAAAGAATTTGTATCCTGCAAAAAGCACATCCCACTGTTTGCTGTTGCCACAAGGCCGCAGGAAAGCACTGCTTCTTTGCTAATGGGGATCTGGAGCCCCTTAATTCATCCTCCTTGTGTTAAACCTATGACTGTATTGTCTATGGAAACATCTCATCCATATCTGACCAAATATTTCAGTCTGAGCTGAGCAGTGAGCACAAATCTGGAGTTTACCTGACTTATTTCTCCCATTCCTTACTGAGAATTGAAACGTTAAAAACGTGCTGAAGCACAACCTTACATGAGAATGTCTGGTCCTCTCTGATGGGACTGCCTATCAAGAAATCAGAGGTAGCTGAAAAATAAAACTCTGTTCTAAGAACCTCATATTTGAAAGTCAGGTGTAATAGTATTTGTTCTGTGTCACACTTCTCTACCCTCTGTATAAGTGATGAGTAACCATGCTGCCAGAGAGACTTTCAGGTAGGCTTTTCTTTAGCTTTCATATCTGTATGTTTAAAACTGTAAGCAGTAAGGACAAAGAACACATCCAAGTCTTTGGGAAAAGACTACAAAGGCTGACACACGTCTAGGTGCCTCTCCAGTGTTTCCTATAGGCAGCACTGACACTTGCAGAGTTGCAGTGTAGTGGCAGATGTCCCCATTTGGGCTTCTGTCACTCTCACTTGCCAAACCACTTCCACAACTAAGCTCAGACATCAGTTACAGTGAAAAGTGAAATTTGCAACTTCCACTCAGATCAATGTGCAACATCAGAAACGATACATTTTGAAATGTTGCAGCAGAAAATTATGTACCTAAGTTGTGTTTACTGGCCATAAAAGCAACACTGGGAGTACAAGAGAACAAAGGGTTTCTTTTTTCCACTACCTGGCAAGAGGCCCGGCAGCCTGGCCCAGCCGAGGGGGACAGGGCAGGAGCCCTGTCTCAGGGCCACCAACTCTGTCACTCACTGAGGAGCACCAGTGCATGGGGCATTGCATTTGAGTAAATCATGGGCTGCTGCAGTCAGATGTGGTACTGATCTGATGACTGGTACAGCATGAGTGTGATGGAACCAAACTCATTGGGTCTTTTCATGTGTGCCAGGAAGTTCTTTTGTCAATGCTAATTTGATAGGGAATTGAAACAGCATCAGCTTCAGCCTACCATCAATGCTCTCGTCTGCAGTTACATTTGCATAGAAAATAACTGTAACTGCCCAAAGTAGAGTATTTACTAATAATAGTAAAATTCAAATGTTGGGATAATAGGAGCAATATATTTGTTTCTGTTGTAGTGCTTTTTGCACTGAGCAATTAAATGAATGCGTTTTGCTTTATGTTGTTTCAACACAGTTGAAAATAGTTCTGTTACTGATTTCCACTTCTCATATCTTATACAGGCAGAGGTGATTATCTTTTTCATGTTCTTTCTAAACTAGAATCAGCTTCCACTGATACAACTTAGTTCAGTGAAAAAAAACCCTGTTAACTCAAATATTAGCACATAAAACTAGTCAAGCCATGTCTTGAAAAGTCTCAGAAAGGAGGAGAAACAGGTTTTTGAAATCAATGTCTTAAAGACAATTAGTTGTCTCATGCTAAGCCTTGTCTGCAAATAGTGCAAAAGGCTTAAAACTCTGAATTATTTGTTAATTATGGTGACAGAAAATCATAGTAGACTATTGTACCTCTTAGAATAGCACATCACTGAAACACCTTTGCTTAACTACCTCGCCTTCTTTAAATCAGAATATATTGTGATAATTTTTGCTCCTGTGGGACCTCAGATCTAAACAAAACAAGAAGGCCAAACAAAATTCACCAAGAAATAAAAAAATGGTATGAAGTTCTACCCTTGTCTGGAAACCACTATAATGATATAACTAGCTGGTCTAATATTTTTAACCAAGTTCAACAAAGTTTGGAATATAATAATTAAATGCAAATACAATCCTGATCCCAAAGACCAGAAGAATGCCTTTAAGCTAGTATTTATAACAAGAGCTACTTGACTGAGCTCTCTTGTAAATTTTATCATACCTGAGGCAGTTTTCCTCAGTCGATTAGCTGGAAAGCTGAATATATCCTGAGGCAAACCAGACATCTAGTACAGGCTAAATTCAACTACTGGAGCTTAAATTTGGCTTAATATATCCCCACTTGGATCTTCCTGTTTAATTCTCTTTCATATGATAACGTTGGTTTATTCATAGTCTGGACTTGCCACCTGAACAAACTGTACCTCATATCTTATTCTAATGGAATAGGAAAACTTTGCAAAAACCACAAAAGTTTCTGACTGAAAATCAAATGCAAATTTGGGATTAAAAACTGTTTTGTAAAGTGACTACAAGATTAGTACAGAGAGATTTTTCCCCTAAGGAGTACTGCTTTTTATGATCATGCATTTTTTATACTCTGCAGAGACAGATGGGCTTTATAAAAGGATACAGCCTATTACTCAAAAGAGTTTCAGTGGCAGCTGCATTTCTGTGTTTTAACCTCAGCAGAAATTTATATTCTATATTTTTCCAGAAAATATTTATATTTCTTCTTTCAGACTGTATCACCCCTTGGTGTAGTTCCAGTGGCAGCAGTAGAAATATCTCTGAGATTAATCTGGTCCATTATTCCTATTTTAAACAGTACTTGAGTAGCAGGAGAGGGATAGAATGGGAAAGGACAGATAATGTGCAAGCTTCTCATCAGAGCAATAAATCCAAACATTTAGAAAAGTTATGAATGCCTAAGCAAAAGCAGAGCAATTTTTTTTTAGGTAAAAGCAAATCTCTATAAAATTTCCATTCCTTATTTTCTAAATATTCAGTCTCTCAGCTAAATAATAGATTGTTTCTTGCTCTTCTTAACATTATACCATACTGTCTATTATTGCAAGTTGCATATAACACCCTTTCTGCCTCAGTTCATAACTTCAAGGACTTTGTATGATGTCCCTATCACCATTCCCAGGAACTTCATAAATATTTATGACATCTTAAACTATTCACACCCTACAAATTGTAGGCATTGAGAGCCAGTTCCCTTAAAACACCAACAATCCTGTGTGCTGTTGAAGATTAAAATGATGTTTAAGAAATTTACTGGGGAAACACTTTGGTTCAATAAATTTATTATTTATTGAAATTTTTTTAACCCTTATCAGAGGCCTAATTTCTGCTTTTATCAAATGTGATACTAGTGCTCTGGCTAGTAGATTTGCTTGCATTTAGGCATATATATGTGTAAGCCTACTAATGCCATGATAATTAGCATACTAGCTTTCTTATCTACACTTATTCTAACTGAATATTCAAAGACATTTCTGGCCCAGAAATATAATATGACTCTGAGATTAGGTGAGGAGTTTGGGGGGAAAAAATGAGTTTTGACTCACTTTCTTTCTCAGTTTGTCTGTGAGACCTTCGCTAAATCACTTCTGCTCCAGTTTGTCAACGTGTGCTGGCATACAAATATGACCACAGCTCCACAGGATAGTGGTTACACCATTTTTTCCTGGAGAAGAGATACTTAGATTGAGATTTTTTTTTTCTAGGATTGATCTATCATTTACCTTAAGCAGTCACTAGGTCAAATACAAAAACAAATCTGGGAGCAGGAACCAGAAAGCCACTTTAGCTCAGGCAGGTTCCCTTACTGCCAGCCTACAAAAGCAGGCTGTAAATTTGGGCTTAATCATCTAGGGCTGATTTTTTCAGTGCACCAGCAGAGGTTCAACCCAAAGACTGGAGCACATCTTCACTGAAAACAGCCTGTAGCAAGCAATAGCTAAGACCACCCACTGGCATGGTGGGAGACTCCAGTTGTTTGGGGAATTTCCTTGAAGACACAACAGAGCAACTGCTCTTCAAATTCCTGTTCCTCTGTCACATCTTTAAATAAAGCAGTGGCTACTCTCTTACGCAGAACATAATCCTATCAGTGAATGCTTAAGCATGGATCGAAATAAGTACACAATAAAACTTTGGGCAATAGATGGGCTTCCCTCAGTCCCAGATGAGCAAGAGACAAGCAACATGTTTCATTGCTGACCCAGAGCAGGAGTCAGTCACGGACTTCAGTAGGGGAAAAACTCCAAGCACAGAAAAAGCTTGAGAAGGTGAAGGAAAGTGAGGTGGTACTGGAGTTTAGGCATGGCCAAGATGAAGTGCCAGCTGTGGAGTCACTGCTTGGTACTGTGGTCTATGGACTGTCCTGGCATCTCCTGGGCTGGGCCATAGTTTCATCTCAAGGGGCTTTTCATACCCTTGACTGTGTGGCTATACCTGGTCATGCTTTTTCAGTGAGAAACGCTGAACTTTGTGTTTAAGGGTGTAGCTGTCTGTGGACTTTGGGCAAGGATCTGTGAGCAACTCTTCCGTCAAAGAGGCCTTGCAGGATCTTGTTTTATTGTGTTTTAATGACCACCATATCACTTATGCCTCATTTGCAAGTAATAAGGATGTTGGTTCCTGGAGTGTCGGGACAAGAAGTGAGTGCAGATTTTGTTTGTTTGTTTAACTTTCAAGACAGTAAATTCATCCTGAGCTGTTGAAAGTCAAGCTGTTTTATTTTCCTGAGTGATGAGTCAGTAATTACACCAGTCATAAAGATTCAAGAAATCAAATTAAGCTTTGCCCTTTGTGTTTCCAAGGACTGTAAGAAAAGAAACAACTAAAATGTAGTAACATACTTCCACAGTTGCATAAGGAAAGTAATCCACCTTATTTCCCCATGTCTCTCTTTCCATTGCAGAGATAACAGTGGCAAAAGCAATTATAAAGTTACTCACAAAAGTCAATAAGCATGGTTCTTAATAGTCATCAGGAGCTTTTCAGTAAGAATCTATCATTTTGCAATCTTTTTGGAACAGAAAAATAGGCTACAATATTTTAAATAGGATTAGAAAGAAGCCTACTGCTATAAAAAAATATCAAAATGTTTTAGTTAAGTCTGAGTTGTTCTGCAAGAAACAAGAGGTCCATCAAGATCAAAAACCGAAGAGATGAAATAGGATCCAGACTAAGAATTACAGCTTGTTCTCTTGCAAGCATCTTATTCTCACTTTAAAAATAGATATAATTTTGTCCAGTATATAGGCATGAATGAAATACTTTGCTATAGCAGAATTTAATCAAGAATTTCAAAACAATGTGCCCATTAGCAGATGTTATGTTCAACTGAAAATGAAAATTACTTTATGACCCTAATAAACTGAGATCAACTGTTGCACTGTTAGAGATAGCTTAACCCCTGCAGAAAAAAGGAAGGAAAAGTTTTCTACACGTTCAGTTTGGACTTGGGAGTCTTAAGAAAAGTGGTTTCTGTTGTTATAATGTTAAGGTTTTTCAAGGTTTGGAAAGTGCTAAATATAGCAGCTTATCACTGATTAACAAACATCTATCAAGAATTGCTTCCCCTGACTTCTAAGTGAATAATATTCAGCACAATCTTGCTGTAATAAAATTGAGGGGAATTTTGCAGTAAGGAGCTTATATTTACCATAAATCTTCCTTCATTTTGGCATTTTGTCTGTCAAGAAGGCTTAGCTGTCGAATGACATGCATCTGCCCTCATGACAGATGTGCTGTGTGGAACCGCTGTTGTTGCCATTAGTTTCAATGAAGGAGAATTGTGGGTAATTTTCAGAGATTGGCACTTTATCAACCATTACTACTTTTGCCTTCAAAAATATTTTTAGCACACGTCAAAAATCTACCTGTGTTTTAAGTCCTGTAACCCAGAGATTTCACGGGGTTAGCAGAAAGTAGGAAAAAAATGGTAAAAAAACTGTGTTTGAATAGAGGAAGGTTTGGTAACGTTACCTCGGTCCTGGTTAATTCACCCTTTTTTGAACTACTCTGGGGTAAAAACCTTGATCAGAATTAACATATTCCATCCTCAAGGTCAAATGGGAATTGGCCTCACTCTAAAGCCCCTGAGGGGAACCCCGACTTCATGAGGAGCCGTGTTGTCTCTTGCCCTGATGAAGCAGCACGTTCTAGGCAGAGGCAGTACTGCTTCATAGGCCGTGCAGCATGGCTGGAGAGAACAGGAAAACCTGAAGGCTATCCTGGCCAAAACCTCCAGAGTTTGAAAGAAATCATAATTTATCTACAAGCTAATCAGCCATTCCAAAGAGCTGCTAAATGTTGGGGCCAGTTGGGTTTAGTAAAGTCCTTAAACGATGGGGCTCATTGGGCCGTTCAGGGCGAGAAAGCTCAGGCCTGGGCTGGTATCAAGTCCTATTGCCTGGAGTATCCGTAAGACTGCTTCCAGCCTTGTGAAAGTGAGAAATCCCCCTCCCCATGGAGAGGCCTAAATACAACCTTATTTTATCCTTGCAATTCCACGACTTGCAGAGAGGCAGCTGAGCTGTCTGTATTCACATCTCTTCATTGTTTCATGTAGAAACATAGCCAATAAAAGACATGAGCAGTAAAATTTAACTGTCTTTTTGTGGGAAATACTTATGCTGTTCCTAAGGAGTTGCTATTTTTCAAATTTAAATCTCTCATTCTGTTTCATTTTTCTTTTCAAAATTCCCAAACCAAAGAGAAACTCTCTATAGATTAGTACACCACCAAATTTTAAGTATTTCATGTTTGGAATATGAGAGGGAGAAAATCTCTCTGAAACCTAAATATTTTCCCCCTCTAAAGACCAGACCCATTTTGGGGGAAAATATGCAAAAGTGTTCTCCTCAGGCTGAATGTTGTATGCAGTTTCAGCTTAATTCACAGTTTTATGGCAGATGTAGAAAATAATCAAAATGTGGGGATATCTGGGAATACTGGCAGATCTTTACTGTGACTGCAGAGTCACATGCTTTATAATACTGGTTTTGTCTTAATCGTCAAAAGTAAGCTATAGAGAACAAAAATTCTTTGTTTGACAGAAAGGCAATTGCTATTTCTTGTAAAACATATAATATATTCCAGAAGACCTAAGGGTTTACTTTTCAATAAGGATAGAAAAAGATGCGCGCCCCACTGTGAGCTCACAGTAAGGCTGTTTCATGTAAAAAGTTGGTAATTAGTCCCTGAGTGAATAAAGTAGAAGAGCTAAGAGACTGATACTTACTGTAGCAACGCAAAACACTTTTTCTAGCTGCTAGGATTTAAAGGGTGTGTGGGTGGGAGGGGGGGACCTACTCCTACTCATTTAATTTACAAGCATCTGAACCTCAGAAAATTATTTCTTGCATTAAGCTTAAACATATGTACTTTAAATTGTTACTAATCGATGTAAGGATTGATAAGAGACATTCCAATTTTAAAAAGCAGACAGGAATGAAGAATTATATGAAAACATAAAAGACTGTTGTGCTGTACACATGAGTAGCAGATTTCATGCTCATTGTACACCACTGCCTTCAGCCGAGTTCCACCCACACTGCTTGATGTCTCACCAAGTTAACTCATTAGCAGTCAGAGGAAATACTTGAAAAACTAAATCATGTCTGTTTAGCCAGCATTACATAATAAACACCGACAACAAAACCAAACCCAAACCACAGGAAAACCACCTACTTAAAAACCAAAGTTATTAATCTCATTTGTATCACTATTAGCTAGCGCTAAGCATCAGAAGTGAAAACTGTACCATTTCTTATTCTACTTGCATAACTTGAAGCTACTGGAAATAACTTAATATTCACATGTTTTCCTTTGTTATTACTCATCTTTAGTACAGCTAGAATTTGTGATTCTCCCTCAAAAAGAATGACATAATTGCTATTGCAACTGTGTGTTCAGCAAACCTATTTTTGACGATATACAAAATATCGTTGGAGAGCTTGAGAGATGACAGGGGACCTCACACAGTGCTCTCAGCACATATCCTTTGACTTCTCTCTCTGTTTGGACTGCCTCATTTGCTTCACTGGAGCATTTATTGTTAACGGACATGAGACGAGAGCACTTAACAAAAGTCATATCCAGAAATCTTGGTCACTTCATGAAGACTCACTCCAAAATGCATAATGTCACCAGGCTGCATCTACATCCCCACTATTATAATTGCAGTTCTGGAGAGAACTACACACAGATGAATTGTGTAATAATTCACAGTCCTAAACTGTAGTCACTTGGCCTGTATCTGATTCAGTATAGAAAGTCAGGAAAATCTCTACATGTTTTCACTGGTTAAATAATAACATCTTGTTTAGAAGCACTGAGCCTCACCACAAATTTGTTTAGAGGAAAGACATTAGAAGTATTTCTTCAGGCTGAATGTGGTATAGAAGAGCCCCAGAACTACTTTTTGTTTACTGTTAGTATCAGCTTGTTTTTATATCTGACTTCAGTGCTTATGTTGCCACACATGAGTATTTAAAGAATTTCCACTGAGATGAGAAAAGAAAAACAACACAGACCTTCCCCTGTAGTTCTTCACCTTCCATGGAATTCAGCCAGGCCAAGTAGCTGACAGGTGTACAGGAACACCTGTACAGCTCACAGGCACACCTACTGCCAAAAGCCACTGATTCTGTGTTTGGCAGTAACATAATATAAAATATGCTTCTTCTTGACTTCGAGTATGGTGTCAATACTGCTGAAAACAGAATGCATCTCTAAAGACAGACATTAAATTCACCACTTTTGTAGAAATATATAGAAATTTTAGAGTGCTCAGATTTTGTTTCTTCTTAATCGCTGTAAAAATTTATTTTGTTATTTTTCAATAAATATATAATCCATGCGATAACATAAAAATAATATCCTGATTTTCCAAGAAGGCAGCACAATTTAATACACAGTAGGACTCAGATGGCAACAGAAAAATGTCCCTTGAATTTAATGGGGGTTGAATCAGCTAACAGTTTCTAAAACTTCCTGATGTTTAAAGTTATTTTTAACAGAGGAATAAAAAGTTCAAAAGACTGATTCTGAAATCATCATACATTTTATCTTGCTGTTTAACACAGTTTAATTTCCTGCATAGTCCCTGTTTTCTGTGGGAATTTCTTGCATTCTAACCATTCATGATTGCATTTTGCATCTGAAATAACCTATTTAAATTAATTGTGGTAGTTGATACTGTTTCTTTCTTGACTTTATAAAAATATGCTTAGAACACCTAATTTTTAAACCAGGTTACCCTAGCTACAAAATACCTTGGGAGTTTTCTGTAGGTATGTAAAATAATAAGCAACTATATTTTGTGTGAGAAAATGTCCAGTGTAATACATGAAAACATGATTATCCAAAGATCTCCAGAGACACTGGCAAAAAGACTTTGGATAAATGAGTTTGAATAGCTAAGGGACCAGGCATAGCAGCTTTGAAGTTTCCAGTTCTCTTCACTCGGGATAATGCAAAGTTCAGACAATTCTTGTTGGACAGCCAACATAATTTAAGTATTACTAGTGAGTTCCTCAAGCCAGCTAGCATAATTTAGGTGAATGTCGTGTCCACAGTGCCCAAACAAGCAGCACGAATGCTGGAGCCACTTGCTTTATTTCCACAGTGAGACTGAGACAGGAAAGAGGCAGGCAGTAACAACTACAGCAGGAAACACTCGCCCCCGCTCGTGCAAGAGGGAACCTCAAGTGCAGCCGGCAGCCAGCACATTCCAGAGGGGCTTCTGCTCAAAGCCTGTAACTCGGGCTCTGGAGGCTGTGTGTGCTGCCACAGGCTGCCACTGCAATCCTTGGCATCTTTCCTATCCTCCTGTCCCAAAGACAACGTTTGCCTCCTCCAACCATTTCCCTCATGTTCCAGCACACAGTTATGTGCAGGAACCAATATTTGCTCTGTTTAAAGTACTTCTAGGAAAAGGTGCAGTGAGACCCAATTTACACAGCCTCCCAGGCTCCTTATAGATTGGGGGCCCAACGTGTGTTCCTGTTTTGCAAAGGAAAACACTCACTTCCCCTACAATCAAAGGCTGGCATTTACAATGAACCAAATTCTGCCAAACTCCGCACCTCCTGTGCTCCAAGAACATCCATAGAACAGATTTGTCTTTACCCAAAGTGAATTAGCAGCATAGTTGTGCCCAGTAGCACCATGCTTTAGCATTACAAGAAACTGTTACGGTACTCTACTGATGGTAAAAGTGATCAAGCACTGACCAAAACAAGTTCTTGCAGCAAGCGCACTTTGATCAGTTGACTCTTCCAGCATTATAGCAGCAAATTTACAAGCTTTAGAATAACTTCTGCATTCTCCAGACACGTCAAAAATAATGCCACTGGAGTGATTTTACACAGGGAAGCAAACAATGAGGAGATAATATACTGCCATTTATCTCTGACCAGCGTTTCCAGAGCTTGAACTTGCTGTATAGGATCAGAAGATAATCAAACAGAGGCAGAGTGAACAAACTGTACCTGCTGTGCTGATGTAAAAGCACCGCTGTCCAATACAAAAAAAAAAAAAAAATCAGTGTTGGATTTCAGAAACCATATTCAGGTTAAAGGGCACCATCCTTATCTGGTATTCCACCCAAAGGACAATGATTTCATTTTATAAAGATCATTAGTCAGTGAAATATATATTTTAGAGAGTTTTTAGTAGGGAAGATTATTTTGGCAGTCACTGGAGTGTACCAGATGGTTCATTAACATAGGCTAGACAAGTCAAAGGCTTTCAGAATCATTTAGAAAATGTCAAACAGAAACAAGAACACTGTCACTTTTTATTAGAATTAACTACATCATACCCTGGACACAGATTTCACCTTGGGTCAGAAAAATTAATACAGAATTATATGAATTGTGAAACATACTAGGTTAAAGATAGGGCTTCCTCTTGAGACTCATTTGCTAGCAATATATTATGGTCTTCTACTTTAGGAATCCTCAACCTTTCTTTTTGTAAGCTGTGAAAAGAGCTGACCTTGCTCAGACTCCATTGGTGTCTAATTGATTTGAGGTATATGCAGAATTTCAACAAGACACTCCGCTAAACCTCTTTTGTGATCATTTTCCCAGGAAGGTTGGCAAAAGGGTTCACTGAATATTCAGCAGCTTGTAAAGTATGCTTTTGTCAGGAGGCAAAAAAAAAAATACATCCATTTAGTGAAACACTGCCTTCATAAACAGGATTTAAAATGCAACTGAATTGTTACTTTTTTTCTATTATCATTCAGATGTCAAAAATCTTGAGAACTTCCAGCTTGTGGAAGGTGTTCAGGAACAAGTGAATGCTGCTCTGCTGGACTACACGATGTGTAATTACCCACAGCAAACAGACAAATTTGGGCAGCTTCTCCTGCGACTACCAGAAATCCGGGCCATCAGTATGCAGGCCGAAGAATACCTCTATTACAAACACCTGAACGGGGATGTGCCATGTAATAACCTTCTCATTGAAATGCTGCATGCAAAGAGAGCATAAATTATACCCATTAGAGCTCCTGCTTTCAAGGAAAAAAAAAAAAAGAAAAACATATTCTGAACTGCTCCGAGCAACACTAATTAAAACGTGGTTTTACAACTTTGCAAAATGGTATAATAATCAAATACTAATAGTAAATAAGTGATGTATCAGGGTATTTGTATTGCAAACTGTGAATCCTGTGCTACACATCCCCAGAGGAATCTATATAGGACTTTATACTGGAGTGAACTCACCAAGTGGATACTATCACCAGTGTCCACATGAAAAAGGACAGAATGATCCTTGTATATTTAATTCTACTGATGGCCAATATGAAGAAACCTAGGTGAAAAAAACTGAGCTGTATCATCGAGCTAAGACAGTGGGGAATTTGAGTGCACTGAATTCCTTCACTGTATAGCAGGACTTCTAAAACAGTTATAAGAGATGCAAAACCGCATCTATAGCATCTTCTGTCATCGTTCCAAGGACCCAACACTTACTTCTTCTGTGATAAATGATGTGGCATCCATTCAACAAGCTGTAAGAGAGAGCTGGCCTAGGCCACGTGCTATGTAGTGTCGCCACCACATCCTCAGAGGCTGGTGTTGACTGTCAGTCTCTCAGGCCTGCAGACCACTACTATGAAGAGTCTGTTATCCAGTTAGCTTGGCATTCTTACTATGTTCTGAAGTTTGTTTTGTCACGTGTTCATGTTGTTCTATCAGGCAGTATCCCTCTTCCACTACTCTTACTGGATGGCTATTAAATAGCTAAGGAAATATTCCAAAACCGATTAGCCAGTTCAACTACACACTTAACCAGGGCAGTGGCTAAAATATGGCTCTGCCATATATTCATGGCCGTTTCCAAACAAAGGAAATGAAGATATTTTAGCCAGCCCAAACAATAGTGGTTTTGACAAGAAAATAAAAATTAGGACACCAAATACTGATGTTAAAAAACTAAAGATAAAATTTTTAAAAATGCACTGCATGATGCGAGAAGTGACAAATGAATTGTACAACCTGGTGATGCCACGGGGCTTATTAAGAAATGATCTTTAAAACTGCCAGTAATTAGGAAACCAAATTTCAACTCAAACATACAATATCTAATGAAACCTTCTGTTTTTCAAGTTAGGTAATAGACATATTTTACGCAAAGAAAGAAGAGTGATACTGCTGTGTCTATGTAGGCCAAAGTCTGCTGCAGAACAAATATTAGAAAAGAACAAACACTTCTCTCTCTGTCCAAGTGAAGATATCAGTATTAACACATAGTGCCACAGTTATAAGTCTTGCCTTATTTCATTACCCTTAAAGGTAACTGTGCAGGTGTAGATCAACATACATTTCAAAATAAAGTATTAATCTCTAACATTAGCAAAAGCATAGTGTTTACATTCTTTAGGTCCTGTGGGGAAAAAACTGTGATAAAATTGCAGAGCAGTGATTTCCTTATTATTTCTTTTAAATTGGTAATTATTTTACCAGTACTTAATTACTGTATGTCGTGAGACACTAAAATCAATAGGGGTATTTCATTTTGACTTTAATTTTTGAGATTATTGGCTGCACAATCACTTGTAGAAACTGTATAAAATCCTAATACTTTAATTTTTTTCATGAAGATTGCTGGCTTTTGAATAGTTTATTTATATTGTATATGATAGTTTTCACTGTAGACAATTATGATGCTAATTTATTTTTCTTTGGTTTCATCTTTATATAAGATATAGCCAGAATGAAGAAGCCAAATATATGTGTTTACTGTAGCATGTCTTTAAGTTAGTGGAACATAGTTCAGGGACACAGAAGGGTCTTTACAAATTAAAATCATTCACTTGATTAAATGTCTGTAAATCTTCATAATCCTAAATGTAGTTTATTTAAATCTGTTGTAAATTATGTGAGTTATATCTTTTTCTGTTTCATGTGAACTTGAAAAGGTGCATTTCTCTCATTTTTGTCTAAACGTTCATACATTGTATACCAAAGACATCAGCTATTACATCTGCGTTAGTACAAAGCACACTAATTTAATTGCCTGTATTAATCAACTCTAAAACTCTGTCCACGCATAGGGTACCAGTACAGCAAAGCCTGGTGTCTGCGACTCCTACGTGCCTGTCTTGTATCGCAGCACGTCCGTACTTCCGCACAGACCACGAGCAAACCAAGCCCAACTCCCTCAGTCATCCCGCAGGGCAGCCATAAGCATTATTTAAATAACAGCATTCTCCCTCCAAAAACTAAATTAACAGTAAAATGGGGGAGGCTATTGATGGTGGCTGTGAAATGCATGTACAAGATAAGTGTGGTTGTTCTTTCCTTTTTGAAAGAAAAGCAAAGCATTATTTCAAGTGTTGGCATTCTGTATTTTCTCTTTTTTTTTTTTCCTGTCGAAATGCTACAGTGAATCTCACTGAATACTAAGAAAAAAGCTTAAAAAAGTATTGCTAACTCTATTCACAGCACCATTATCTATATATACAGGACAGAAGAATTAAAATAGGGATGTAGAAGAAAAGAACAATTCAGTTTAATAGAAAGGATTTCTGATAAACTAACATATATTTGCCCATTTCTTTGGTTCCAAGAATCCCATCAGATTGTCCAAAGTACACAAACAAAACAAAACATATCACCAAAAAACCCTGCTTAGGTTAATTGTTAACTATTTTGTAACCAGGCATTTTCTTCTGACTGCCTTATTGATTACAGGATCTATTACTAAAAGCAGACTAAAATTCAAAGGGTTTGGCTTTGGCTGGTTTATTATAGTTGTTCTGTGTTTGTAAACAGACAATCTGTAAAGTCTGACTATTTGTATTACAGATGTTCTGCAGCTGCCTTGGATTTAAATCCATGCAACTCTTAGAATGTGCAGTGAGTTACTTGTTGAAGTTGAAGTTCTCTTACTGTATCGGTGAAATACATATTGTCATGTCAGTTCTTGCCAGGAGTTTCTCATCACCAATGGAATTTTTTTTTCAGTATTTCAATAAATATTGATATGCCCATGCTGATTACTTTATAATTGTCTTTATAATAATATTATTCCACTAAAATAAAGCACCAGTAAGAAATCAGTTACTCAGAAGTGGAGAGTAAAATGCAGGAGAAATAAGATTACCAAAAGAAAATTTGATGCAAGTGGAAGACACAGGTGTAGAGAACAGCACCTTCAAAATCTCAGTCAGCAGTGGTGAAATTGCTTAGGCTGAAGCCAGATAAATACAGCTAAAACAGATCAGAAAAACTGAATCTCTAATAAAAAAGAAAATTACTACTTAATACTTTCAAATTAATGCCTTTGATTTTATACTGCACAAGTAATTTTCACTTTACATCTAACCATGAAGAGTTAAGCAGCCAAAGCATCAGAGAAGGAAAATGACAAAACAAGAGAAAATCAGGTAACGGGATCCAGCAGAGCTCAGGATAACCTCTCAGCAATGTAAATACATGGCAGGGCCAGCGGCAAACCCACAGCTTCCAACACCACTGCCAGCAGAGGCTGCCAAGGAGACAGATGTTACTGCTACTACAGAAAAATATTTTCCTAAAGTTGCCCTCTGGCTCATCTGATTGCTGTTCTGAGAGCGGGAGGTGAAGTGGTCCAAGAGAGCTTGTCAGCAGTACCCTACTGTTTTGAGACCGAGTGCACTGTTTCCCCTGAACTGTCTGGTAGTTTAGATGGGGCTGTCCGCTGAGGTGCCAAATGTTAATGCTTCAAGGGGAAAAAATAGGGCTATAATTAGTTATTTACAAATCCTGCTCTTGAGCGAAACAAATCTGGGCTTAGTGTTGCAATAAAAACAGAGTAAAACACAGAGGATTAGGTGGCTTACAAGTGAGGAAGGATTATTTTAACTTTTAGGAATCATAACTGAAAACCATGATTTTGCAGAAGACCCAGAGGAGATTTCAGGGTTGATAAATTTTAGATGGTTTTCCTTACAAGAAATATATTTTGGGGCAGTATATTTAGTATATTCACTACACATTTAAACTATGAGGGGATTTATTTTTAACTGAGCTTGACACTGGTTCTGGAACAAGTTCTGCTGTATGTTTTTATTGGAAACATGGAAAGAGTGAGTTCAATGTAACACAGGTCAAGTCAGTACAATACTTGGTGATCTTGACAATTTCCTGGAATACTGAATAACACTTTATATTAACCCCTAATTTGAAGCCCATAGTCCAGATACATTGCAATATTCAAACAACATTTTGGTTTTTTCTGATACAGTTGCAGGTTTTTTTCCAGGGAAATTCTATATAGGTGCATCTGCTGGAATTTGGAATAGCAGACAAAGAGCATTAAACTAACAGCAAACTAAGAAGGTTGCAGATAAACTTTAGGGGCATCAGGTACTAGAGCTGTATTACTCTCTGATGCTGGCACAAGCCCAGATACTTCTGTGTCAGTCAAGCAAATTCAATTGCACTTGAGTCTGTATAAAAGAGATTCATTTTCTAAGGGCAACTTGTCAACAGAAAAACCTTCACTAAAATATAAAGGCAAAAGGTGACCTGAGCCTCAGATGGAGTACAGCCATGCCTACCCTGATGTCAATGGATCTCAGCTGAAGAGAGCAGCATTAGAAATTACTTGATAGCTATAATCTGGTCCGGCCCACATCAGTGGGACCAGATGAAGATTTTCTACATCAAACATGCTTTGCAAATCTGTTGAATTTTGTGCCTCTACATAACAAAATCCTCTCCATGTTACTGATAGTCTTGAAGTCTGGCATGCAAGCTTGGACTTGCAGTACCAGGTAAGTTTTCACTATTGCTCCAGGAAGGCCCTGACGCCCATTTCCTATTCACCGTAATTTCTTTAAGTCCCACATTAACTATCAAGCTTACGGCAGTTTCTGCAATGTATGTCCTGTGCACATCCCAGTGGATAATCCAGACACGAGGTAAAGCAAGATGGTGGTGCACAGGCTCCTCATGCTCTCTGTATTCACAGAAGCTCAGACTCCTGCAGCCCTGCCTCAGTAAGGTCTACAGGTTTTACTATTAGTTACTAATAAAACACAAGTGAAAACAAACAGGTCTGGAGTCACAATTTTGTCCATTCATACCTTGCTCTTTCTGTGCTTCAGGATCACATACAGAAGGGTGAAATGCTTGTCAGACTGCTTCCAGTAACACTGATTACTCATCATGCTAGTGCAAACCTAAACCTTCACAGAGCAAGAGCCTCCCTGTGCGGCATTCACATCAATCACCCTGTGACTGATGCTGCTGAGCATCTGCTGGATACTACCAATCCAGGCTGTCAGTTGCAATTACACAGTAAAGCAGGGACTCTGCAGCAGAGGGAATAAAGCGTGTTTGTGGGAAGGACCCCAAGCAAGCTACTGTTTGTACAACACAAACTGCTGATGGCCATTCAGCAGCTGCTGGCACGCCTACATACGCGTGCACACACGCCACGTGCCACCTGTGGGAATTCCTAAAACATGCTCAAACATCCAGTACTTCTGTTCCTATATCAAATATTTTATGAGATGCTGCTCCCTGAGGGACACCAAGCTTCAGTCGTCTGTGTGGCTTGATTCGTGTTTCACAGCGGTGTCCTTCTACTGGTGTAAGCAGAAGTTTGGTGCAGAATAGCAGAAAAGTGAGGCAGGCCTTTCGAATCAATACCTCGGTGTTTACACCTTGCACTACATCACTACAGCTGTCCTGCTCTTTACAACTTGACCTCAACCAATGCGTACCAAAGAAGCCAAGTTCTGCAAAGCGCTCTGCTTCCTATCCCAAAGCAGCACACTACAACTGTATGTTAAGGTCTGTAGGACTGCCCGTGTTTGAATTCCACAGTAAGAAATAACTATTATGATCAGCCCATAAACTATAATAGAAAGCAAAAGAAATAATGGGGGAGGAACAGCTGCGAAAGAAAATAAAAAGGAAGCACATGGGCACGGAGGAGACACGAGGATATTTATGTTTCATAAATATTTAATCTTAATTCACTTTCAATCTAAAGGAAAAATCCCTAAATAAAATATGCTGGATTATTATCATTGCTTTGAAGTATTAACAAGGCCTGAATAAATTGTCATGTATGTATTGTAGGGACCTGCCACAGTAAGTGATGCTGGTTTAAATTTTCGTTTAATAAACATAGTTTTACTTTACAATGTATATAGATTTCAGATAAAAACATGACATGGAATAATTGATTGAGTATGTTTAATCAATTCATTCAACTCATGCTGTGAAAACAGAAGATTATTATTCGAGTATGCTTTTATTTAAAATCAAACACTACAGCTGCCTCACAAACTATGTAAAATTGTTTTTCCACTTTGCAAATTCAGTTGAAATATTCCACAGCAAAGTCCTACTCTTCCACTTTCCTGTGATTGCCACAATACCTGGATTTGGAGTGCCTGCCTTTGCATACAGAACCTTAGACACTGAAGCTCAGGAAGGTGCTGACCACGAGAAGGTGGGGCTGGGACGCATTTTAGGATTTTTGTTTTTATGCCAGTATCCCTCCTCTGCTCACTTGCATTACTGAAAACCCAGCTGATGTTCCCCATGCCCTCCCAGGGAGAGCCCTCGTTCTTCACGTGGGCCTCCTGCTGCCTTTCCACTCCTTTTGTACCACTCAGGTTCCCTCCACCCCCATTCGCATTACTCATGTTTATTTTAATTTTCCTTTTCTTTGTATCAAAACCAAAACTTGTAAGTCAACTTTACTAACATGCCAACATGTTAGGATTTTCAGGAGAGTCTCTTAAATGTTGGGGAGTCGGAAAAGTTAAGGACATAATATTGTCTACATGTCTGAAGCAGCAAAGTGATCACAGATGTCAAAACAGGAAAGTGACTGCTGGGCCAGATCACACCAAGCTGAAGAAACCCCAGCCAAAAGTAAGACAAGGTCACCATCAGTGCACTGACCAGCTCCATGGACCCAAATAATCAACAATTCTTACCAAACATTGTTTTCAGAGAGAAAATAGGAAACATACAAGAATTTTAGTTCAACAACAGCACAGAAATATTAATAGTAGAATCTAAACAGAGGAGTTGCATCAGAGCTGGGATTAAATTATTTTAAGACAGACTTTTGTTCACCAACAACACACTTAGCACTGCTCAACATAACCAAGAAAAACAGCCATTGCCAAAAACAGCAGAGGGAACAAAACTTTTTTTTTTTGGTGGTGGTTGTTTTTGTTCGGGGGTTTGTTGTTTGGTTTTTTAGTTATCAAACTTTGACCCAACTTTATCCCTTGGGCATCCTGCAGGGGCAAAAAAGAAAACTAAAAAGCAAACCCACTGTACTTTCTGTGGTGACACATTTGAGACGCCTTTCCTTGCTGTCAGAAGAACTGGCTGGTATCTCACCTGGTGTGCCAGAGTCCTGAGAAAGTCCAGCAGAGCAGAATCAATGGTGTCTCAGTAATGTTTTGTTCGGGATGGAGCAACAACTCCAAGGAGGTAACAGGGCACTCACTGCAAGTGAGCACTGCAGAGCCTGACTGCTCCCGGTGTGAGGGCACAGCACACTGGTGTCAGCAGCTGCCAGCCTGGAAATGGAGAGAAGATGGAGATTTAAAGAGATTATTTGCTCTTCTAGAACTATGCTCCCCCTTTAATATACCTGGAAGCGATTAATAACACAGAATCATTGTCCATTTATTGACTGTGGGAGTTGCAAAGAAAATAACAGAATTTTAATAACAGATATTTAAACTAGAATTGATTTACTAAAGGATCACTGTACTGATGCTATTAGCTTCACCCCAACTTAATTTTTAACCTAATCTTTTAAATTTACAATTTGGCACTGTTAGGACGTTGGTTTCATGTGAACAACTACGCACAGAAATAATATATACAAAACAAGAAAAAAAACTCCAGAAAGGAAGCGATCACTTTAGGGTGACAAAATCGAGGCCAAAGACACTGGAAAACCCTTGTTTTCTTCCTGGTAGTTACTTTGTAGTTGTTCTGCTTTGTTTTAATGCCTTCTCATGAAAGCTGCAATACAATACAGACTAATGTAGCCAGGAAGAAAACGGTAATTTGTTTGTAGTTTAAAGAACTATTTTAGAAAGAAGTGTATATACAGACATACTTGACATGTCCCAAGGAGATAGATATAAGAGCAAAAATTTTCTTCCTTTTTTGTTTACAAAAGGATAGATAGATAAAATTCTCTTCTATTTCAGTGAGTCTGTCAGTCATGAGGTATTTGAGGCTCAGATCTGTAATTCAGCTTGTTTGAGAGATGCTTCCTGGAGATCCAGAGAAGATAACCTGGGAATCCCTAATTCTCTTCAGTCACAAACTCCCCTGTAATCTCTGAAATCCTCAGGATGTGCTGCCTTGATCTTCCCACCTGTATCACACAGGGAAGGCTGACCTACATCCTGTGCTGTTCCAGAAACATGACTGTCACAGTAACATTTAAAACCTGTAATAAACACGAAAAACAGCTGAGGAGTAGTGTCAGGATGTGACATGTTCTGGTGTATCCACCCTGGACTGGAGGGAGACTGGCTGGCTTGAGAGCACCCAAGTTGCTCTGAAAGGGCAGCCTTAGGAAACTGGATTAACCAGGCAGCTTTTGTGTGCATCTCCTGACATTCACAGATAACGTGGGGCTTTGGAGGTGGTGTTTTACTGACAGACTCCCCCTGTCCCAAGGTACTTAGGAAGGAAAGAGGCAGAACCAAAGAACGAGGCAAGCTCTCCTGGGAGAAAACACAAATGAGGGCAAATTCCCTCTTTACGTTTCAAAGAATTTTTCTTCAAATTATTTGATATAATTTCTATGAAATGTAAGCACAGATCTAAACATGTTTCTTCTGAGAGTATTAGTGTCTCTCTCTCTCTCTCTCCTCCCGCTCAGATTTCTCCAAACGCACAATATTCTGTTGTCGGCGTGCTAAGTTAAGTGTTCCTCCCTTAGGTCATTATTTCCAGTCTTTAATTGTTCTATCAACCTTCTGTAGTATTATTGTTATCCAGATTGTGTTGATGCTGCTTTCCAAACACAGATGAGTAACAGTTCCTGCCCTTAAGAGTGTATATTCTCGAAATAAACCTTTCAAATTCTCCACCCAAGACAAAACACACCAATTACAGCTGTAACGGTCTTCAAAGGTTTTTCAAACTCTCTGAATTCCTGTTTCTGACATGAAGCCAAATACACATCTTTTATTAACATAAAACTAAGTGGGGCCTTTTCCAAGAAACTGAGCTTGCATTACGAACTGATCTTAAGGATCTGAACTTCCCCTGCAATAAAACCCTTTGAGTTTCAGACCTTTGGCCTGCCTTGTTCCCCTAGGCACCATCTACCTCGAAAACTGCAAAAAGATCTCTGTGCCCCAGCCCAGGTTTGCTTACAAGCAGCACTTACACGGCAGGTGTATGATGGGTACAACCAACAAGACATGGCTGATGGAAATCTTTCTCCTTTTACAGGCCGAGCTGCTAAAATGTAGTTAGCACACCTGTTGCACAGATCAGTAAGAATGGAAAAGTTGAAAGGCAAAACTTTATGAGAAGCCATGCAAGGCCACAACAGAAGTGCAAGAAAAGTAATTAATTCCAATTAGAGCAAACAAACAAGCTGAGAATGACTCAGAGCAATCAATTCACTTTATTACACAGAAGTTTATTTCCACAGCCCATTCACATAACACAGTTTATTTGGTTTCTGTTCCCTGACACACTTCAAAATGTAAACTCCACAAGCTAATCCACACAAGAGCATATTTTTCTGCAAAAACTAGGAGGAAGGATTGCATGGTTAGGAATGGGTCTCATTCTGTATTTGCTGTTGAAGTTCTGATCACAGAGATGCGCTTGGTGGTATCAACACACTGTAAAACCACTCTCAACCACACTGATCTTTGATTATTACTTGTAGGTTGATGGCCACCGATTCTCTTGATTTTTTTTTTGCTACTGTGTAGTTTCTTGTAAACTACACTAAAAAAAAGCCTACTTAAGTCATGGGAGAACATTTTCACAGCACTTGACGTGCAAAAAGTTTTACTGCTGAGGTTTCAGAGGCACTTAGCTCACCATGCAGCTACTCAGTCAGTTGGGTCACTGAACTGTAATAAAAGACATCATTAAGTGAAACATTTGATGGAGGTACTTGGCTCATTGGGTCAGTGGTTATAGTTATAAGGAACTTCCTGTGAAGTTAAAAAAAATTATTTTGATTTCCAAGACTATCATCTCTTTTCAAAGAGATAGCAGTTGCTAGTAATGTAACTTAAGACATTTTCAGGAAGATCACAACCAGCAACAATATTTAGGTCATTTGCATGCATAATCAGCACTGATGTCAGTAAGTTATGTTACAAAACTTGTGGCACCATATGTCACACTATTAGGATGAAAGTTCTGAGAGTTTCACTGACTTTTAAGAATTCACTCTCCAAATGCATTGCAGCATTGCAATGGGGCCAGACAATGGCATTCAAATGTACCGTTTCCAAAAGCAAGATGATATCTCCTGTAAAGTTACTAGAAGTTTGTGCTTCGCTACTTTTACTAAGCTAGTTCATTACTACAGGTACACCTCCAAGACAGTCGTCACAGAGGCCACCACACTCTTCCCCCTGCCCCACCTCCTCTGCTTGGAAATGTCCCCTCAGGAGACGGCCTGTCTGTCCCTTGCCAGTGCTGGTCAGCACAGCGAGAGGAGCATGACTGAGCCCAGCTGTCCTTCCCCACAGGAGGGAAGTAAGTCACCACACAGCAAACATTTTAGAAACATTAAGCCTGTGAAATCAGAGTGAGAAGTAATGGATTATTTAACGATATTAAAGCAAATGTGTTGACAATGTAGTAATTAAATTCATCTGTAGAAGAGGAGACAGTGTCCTGGAACACAGCTTTCAACTTTCCTTGAAGAAAGAAGACAAATCTGGAAATGTATCCCTAAAAAAATTCTGCTTTGGACCTCCTAGTTCAAATACAGGTAAGAATGAGTGTCCCTTCTTTGATTCTACGAAGGGTTTCCTGATGAACTAAGCTGTGGGTGACGAATTAAAATACAAAACTCCTGGGAAGGGTCCCCACTTGCTTCACATTCACTACTTCCTCAGAGAGGAACCTCTGTTTGAGAAGGACACTTGACATTTCAAACACACCCATATGGACTGGATCAACCTGTGACAGCTGCCATATGATTTAGTAAAGGGTAAAGCCATGAGCACAGCTCTTACAGCTCTTCAAAACAGCACATTTCAAACATCGAGAACAGTGTGCTCGTGTTCCAGCTCTGGCTGGTGCAACACAGGAAGTATGTTAAGAGTAAAGAGCAACATGTAATGTCAAAGCATTTCCATGAGTTCTTCTATGACCTTGCCTTAGCACTGAGTGTTTTTGTGTTCAGAAGGTTGAAAATAAGCAAATGGAGGAGGGCATGAAGCTCATGTACCAGGCAGAGCACAGTTCTAGTCTTGAGGCTGGAACATACTACTGGAATCCCAATTTCAAAAGTATCAAAAGAGTGATGGATTAAAATAAAAAATTTAGAAATATCTTTTAAATATAACTCTCCTTATCATATTTTTAAGAAATTATTTCTCACAACCAACTTACCAAGATTTTCTTCAAGCTCTCCATCTAAGGCTTTCGTAAATAAGCCTATAATAAAATGTTATACAAAGCCAAGGTCATACCAGCACACTAATGAAGGACAGCAACATGACTTTCTAATATCAGATTTCATGCTGTAAAACACTGTTCTTTTGGCCTGAAAAGAATACAAACCTATATATGCATATCTGTTCTAACATCTCTAGTTAGTAATGCCAACTATAGCTGCTGCTTCTTATGAGACATACCTAGAATACTCACTAACATAATAATTTCTGGTAATTGCTATAAGCGAGAGTGGTGACAGGATCAGAAGAAATTAACCATTTCAATAACTGTTACAGAGATTAGCACAATAAAAAGAAACAAACAAAGAAAAAACCCAACCCAACCAACAAACAAACAAAAATGCACTCTGCTAAACATTGTGAATGCATAACACAGTAGCTGGCAAGTCCATGCACTGGTGCCTTCCATGGGGTATGTCTGGGGTTAATGCAGGTGCAATCTCAGCCCTGCACAGTCAATTCAAAACTGCCCAGTGGTAGCAATCTGCTGTGTAGGTTGGGTAATTTCTGCAGTGACTGTGCAGCAATCAGTGAAGACTACCTGAAAATTCAGCACTTGGCATGGTCCTAACTCTGAGAACTTGAGGATTTTCTTGTCTGGTTGGGCTCCTTGAATGGCGGGAAGGAAGACAGGGGCCACTGGAGGGAGGAGGTTTGGGCATCCTCCATCTCCTTCCCACTTACACTGACAATACCAATGCCATCTAATGTTCAAGATACTATGATGTAAAACAGCGAGTGAAGTTATGCAAATATTGTGTGGAGTGAAACCTGAGAATTGCAACTTTCTTTACTGGATAATTTTTATACTTCTCATCATAAAGAACAAAAGAGCAATTTATACCGGAAAGGTTGTTTTTCAGTACCTGTAAATGTTTCCACACTTCCGTCTGTATAGGTCCAGCAAAGAATGGGATTTTGCATCTGGCTGCATATCCTTCTCTTTCTAAACATGGCAGAGTAAAAAAAAAAAAAAAATTAATAATGGTAAACCTTGCACCCAGTTCTATAAATGGGGGGGAAAAAAAAAAACAGCCAAGAGATTCACTAGATTAAACAGCAATATTTAAATGTAATAAATATGTACCATTGCAAGACCAGTGCAATTGTGAGCTGAATTTTCAATAAAACCAGGCAATAAGTATTTTCCGTTCAAGGACAAACACACAGTCAGTAACATCCTTAACACAAAAATGCAGGGCATATAAAGAAGACAAGAAATAGAAAGTTCACAAGGATAAACACACACTTAACACATTAAGTCTTTTTGTTGGAAAACAAGGAGATAAATGTTTATCATCAGTATTTAATGTGCATTGTAATATCTTTTTTTCAAGTTTCACATCAAGTTCAGGGTGAGGAGGATTTATCAGTTTGCATGAGAAAGCTTCTCCAAAGTTTGTCCAAAACTGAGTATGTCTGGAAATGGTAAAAAAACCCCTTGTTTAAAGATGATCACTGCTTACCAGAACTTACCTTACTTTTCTTTCTGAAAGAAATAACTAACATATATAACAAAATTTAATTAATAAAAGCTCAGGCAAAAGAGCTTTTATGTCTGCATAAAACAGACATTCAACCTAATTTTCCCAGACAATCTGATAGCAAATAAAAAATACCCTGCAAATAAAACTGTGTCAAGACATTTCTGAAAAATGCTGAACTTGTTCATGTAATAAAGCACATATCACCGTACTCTTTGAAAGGGAACGAAGACTTGTCATTGGCTCCAGTAAAGGCAGTTTCTCCTCCCCTCCCCATGTTTTCTATACATTCAGACAGAGGTTTTGCAAGCACACAAGTCCGACCTCAGCTTTGGTCCCATCCAGCTCAACCAGCTCTTCAGCAGCCCCTGACTTTCAGATCTTCCTAACTTGTTCTTACACATGCAAGATTCTTTCAACTTGCACTGTAGCTTTAGGTATAGAAAGACTACTTCATACACACAGATGGTTTGTGTCCTAACCCAACCAGTCGGTAATGTTTTGAGTAATGCATCATAAGAGCTATGGCACCTTAACGATGTATTACATTAATACATCATCAAAGCTATGACACTCTTATGATATATTAGTTTAATACATCATAGCAGTGCCGTATCTCGGACAATGTATTACTCCAAAACATAGCAACAGCCAGAAGGCTCTCAATATAAGTTTTGTGGGTTTTTTCAACTTATTTATATTGCATGAGTTTGGGTGGGGGGTTTTGTTGTTTTGCTTAGTTTTTTTAAATTTCTTAGAAATAGGTGTTCACCAGGGATAGAAGGCTGTAGTTATTTATTGATAAATATCAATATACTTCAGAAGCTATTTCACAGTCCACTAACTAATTCACCTTAATCCACTGCATGTATTACTGTGCCAGGGTACATGTAGTTGGGGAGGAGGGGAGTGCTGATGAGTACCTGCTTTCTGCCCTGAGGCCCTGCACGCAGTGCAAGGGCATCATCCCTCTGCAGTCACACTGAAATGCTGCCCACAAGCAACACCTCCTGAAAACCGCCAGCAAAAATGTAAAAGGAAGGGTTTCTTACAGACAACCTTCCTCAAAAAGGGTGCTAAGCAGAGATGGAATTAATTTCCAAAAATTGCCCTCATTTTAAATACTCCGCGCACATTTGAAGTGACATATCAAAAAACCCACCAAAACAGTCAGATGGTATTACTCACACACTACCCAGCGATCTCTTTCCTCTACTGGCAACCTATGGAGAAACTTAACAAGACGAAAATTTAATCTTTCTAGTTACTAATTTCATGACACAGAAAGTAGACCATACTAGTAAGCTATGCGTTGAATTACTAATAGAGATTATTTACAGAAAGATGAAAGGGAAAACCTCTTAAAAAGAGAGGACTTCCACTTGTTTCAAATCCTTTAAGAAAAACTTGAACTGATCATCGATATCACATGTCTTTTGATCTTATGAGGCTTTAGTTGGTATAGAAAGTAACAATCACCTGGCAGGTGGTTGTTGGTACAAATAAATCCCTCTTTAATTTCTCTGATATAACACAGTTGCATTCCACTGTTTGCACAGAATTTGTAGGTCTCCTCTAGCTGTTTACTTGCATGATTGCCACAAGTACACCAAAAATGAGCGAGTCTATATATCTACAAAGTAAATCAGTTTATGAAGGCAGTGTGTTTTGAGAAGGGATATTTTGCAGAAGTTCAAAGGTCAAAACCAGCATACCCGCTGGAATATAACAGGAGAGAAATTGCAGAAATTTAAAATAAAGTACCTGCAGCAAAATAAAGACAGAGAGGAGAAAACAGAATTATAATCTGGAAACAAACAGAAGGGGGAGGAAAAAAAAGAGAGAAAAGAAAAAAAATCCTCACAAATAATGAAGAGAAATGAGAAGAAAGTACCTTCCTCAAAAATCTTTCAGAAAAACTAAACCCAAGCAACACCCACAAAGGCAAATTTCAGACCCATGACTCCCTGTTGCTGTCACTCCTCTAGAATAAACAAAGCAGAAACCAGAGCATGGGTAGGGAGCTCTTAGAAACATCAGTAACTGTGAACACTGTATCTGAACCTCCCTCTTGCAGATAAAGTCTTGAAAGCTTTTTCAGGTGTTTTGATATTTGCTTGCCTCTGTTTTCAGGACAAACAGACCCTTTTTTTCTACCTCTCTCCTAACAGACCTTGCAAGACACTGAGACTGTCACAGGAGGCAGCATAGCAGAAGCCCAAGAGCATCTGTCACCCAGGCTCAAAGCCCGGTGGCAGAAGGGAATTCTGCACAGGGGTTGAATGAGGAAAAGTGCCCATCACTTCACAGACTAGTGCCCCATACTCTGACAAACAACTGACCGCGAAAATTACATGGTAAAAGGGGAATAAAAATTAATAATCGCTACTTAGGAGTTCTTTGTGGCTATGGAGCCTAACATACAAAGGTAAAAGCTTCAAAGCTTAATCCAAAATTATTTTTATGGCCAAAAGGTAAATCTTTCCTCCTATTATTTATTCATACATTTTTCACTGATTTCACTACAGTACTTCAAACACAATTATTGCTGAAAACAATAGTAAGATATACAAATCCTTCAGCTGCATTCCCTTTCCTCAGCCCCACGCTCATTGGGCTCCTCCTTTTCTGGCACCAGAGAAGTTCGCTTAGACACCAGTCATCTACGATCAAAGCACTGCCCATTTCCTAAGGGCACAGCTCTTCCTAGACAGGAAACAAGCATACATTTAATTTTAAAGCACTTGGCTGAAGTTCCCATGAGCATCCCCATGGTTGAGCCAAGGCCTCTCCTCAGGGACCTTTCCCCCCACTGCTCAATACCATGACATGTCCAAGGCAGCCCATTTCTCCCACCAGAGAAGACACAGCGTATTTCTACGTACAGACTGCTTTCCATAAAGTTCAGGCTCTGTGTGCTCCTGCTGTTGAGAGGTGGCTGCACTTGACACACAGGTCACTGCTCCTCGACAAGTCTCTGGTCATTCCCACTATGTGTGTGATGCGTGCTGATGGCACTGGGATCTCTTGCAGCCTCTCTGGGTGTCCTTTGTCCCTGCTCAGGGCAGTGGAGGTTATAGTGGGCCAAAAGCCAGTGGGAAAACAGTAACAGCCCAACATTGCTCAGTCCTCAACCTGGAGTTCTGGAGGGCCTCCACCTTCCGACAGCCTCGCGGAAGTCACGTACTGGCATAAGGGTCCACCTCCATGGGCAGCTGAGCAGACCTGAGCAAGGGGAGCAAGAACTGCTGAGGAGGGAGGGGGACAAAGGAAAGGCAGAGAAGACAAACAAGAGACAAGGAGGTAAGGCAGAGGCCTCTGACAGAAAGCAGTTTCTTGAGCAGTTTGAGTTAACTGCACCCCTGGTTCCATTTATACGTAAATAAGCCAATTTTATGAAGGTCAACTTGTTTTTTCTGCTTTTATCTCTAAGATTCCCTACATTACTGTTTTCCAATGGTCTAAGGTACCCTGCTAGAAACACTGTTTTCCCTGCCTAACAACACCACGTTTCTTACTGTTTGCATGCAGGATAAAGCACATCATACTAAGCTACAGTTAAGTTACTTTCTATTAAATTACACTTGTACACATTCAAATAATTTACAGGCAAATGTGAATCTGGATTCAATTTTTTTTCCCTTCATTTGAATACATTAATATTCTTCTATTTCTTTTCTACTCAGCATTCTATATATTTTCCCACGGTGCTGAATCCTTCAGAAGCATAAAGCATAAGGAGTCATAACATTGCTGGGGGGGGTGGCAAATGCTACTCAAACACATTTGAAAAGTCACAAGTCTTTGCAGAGAAGGAACAAAGTAGCACACATTAGCAGAGTAAGAGATTAGTAAGAAAATGTAGCCAAGAAAACCAAAAGGCTGCTTAATTTTCAAAACATGAGAAAGGCCTCATAAAAATAACTTTGCTCATGTCTAAAATCAATTGCCATATAACAGATCTGAAAAAAGCATTTTCACATATATACAGTTTTCCCAGTAGGTCCCAAAAATATTTCACCTGGGTGAATCCCACCTTTAACAGCTAAAGTGAGGGGGAAAAAACCAACAAACAAAACCTAACCAACCCAAGTGACTTGCAGGAAATTTTCAGAGTAGTTCCGGGATTGCAGAATAGAAATGGAAAATAAACTGGGTTTATATCCTACCTTGTCCAGTATTCAGTATGCATCCATAGGAACCTGCCCTTCCAGCTACACCTGAGAGCAGAGTTGGAGCAAAGGCAGGAGACTGCAGTCAAGACCTGTGCTGTACACCCACCAGTGGGCAACAGAGTCCTGTCCTCCATACCCCTTTCCTGTGTCATTCCCAGCTCAGAAGATGCTTTTTGCCTGGTTAGCCACCTTGGCTTGCCGAAATAGCTAAAAGATCACTCCCCCTGGTGTGCTGACTTTTGAAACCTCCTGAGCATCTCCAGGTCCTAATCTTGACATAAATACTCTCTCTCTATCATAATAAATACTAATGGCAACATCATCAAGACACATCTGTGTGAAGGAAATGGAACAGATCAGATGCTGAAGTACTAACAAATCAGTGTCTTAGGAGCAGCAGACACTATGCAAGGATCTAGAGCCTCGCTTACACACTGGATAACTTAAAATTATATGAAAATGTATTTTAATTATAAAATACTAATCATAAAACATCAGCACCCAAGTGATTGACAGACTGCCTTCCTAAAGGCACTAACAGGAAAGGTTATAGAGAAAATAACCATTTCACTTGGAGAACTATAGTTCAAAAAAGAGTATTCCTCTCCCTTAAACATATTGTACAGTATACAGAACCCTGAAATTTAATAGATGAAGAGAAGGATTTCAATTTAGTTTTTAGAATAAAAGATGACCTACAAAAAACCCCTAAACATTAACCCAAGCACAGAAATAAGTTCTGCACAGTAAGGGTGAGTGCAGAAATAATCTCTGGAGAAGAGGGAATTTATGGCTCCTGCAGAATCCTCCCCCCAGTTTCAGGTTTGTATTTGACACTTTGAGTGCATCATGCTGGAACACAGCTGTTGCACTGAGGCAGCGCATAAAGCAAATAGGGAATTGCCTGGTTTTTCATCTGCAGGACAGCAATGAAGATGATAGTAGAGAGGAACCTTTAAGAACTATATTCCATACCAGGAAATGCACAATTCTTACTAGTGACCCTGTGGGACATTTCAGTACATTAAGGAATATTCAGTGTCTTTGGTATCAACAGCAAACACTGAACTAGCTAGAGGACTTTATTGAAGCTATAAAGAATGCTTTCCAGAGGGTTTTGGATTCATGCACTGAATTCTCCCCTCTTATACTGCCCCAGATAGCAAGGGAGCACAAAGCTTGTTTTTCAGTGTGTCGGATCCACATGGAAGTTGGCATTCTCAGTTATCTTTAAGAGGATACTGCCCCATGCCACAAAACCTGTGGCCAAAACTTACTACTGTTCTCAACAAACTGTATTTTGTGATTTTGAATTTAAAAGAAAATTCTATACCTTTTCATGAAGCCATCTCTAGAGTAGATGCAACACAAAAACATCAGCTAAATGATAAGAAGAATTTTACTGTATCCTGTATCTGAGACCTGCATTTCAAGTCCTGGTAATTTTACCTCCATGTAATTCAACATGTATTTAAATTCATCTAGTATCAGTTCTCCCCACTAAGTCTTGTTCAGATCACCACAGGAATTTATTACAAATTTTGCAATGCTTTTGACCTGTATCAGCTTATTAAACTTTTATGAAAAATCAATGGAGTTCAATCATGTTACGAGCTGTTATTCACACATGTGTCAGTAGCAAATGGAGAAGTCTATTTATCCCAAAGTCTAGAGAGAAGATCTTGAATTGATATAAGTCTCCAATCATATGAACTTACAAATGAAAGTTAAAGAGGATAAAAGATATGCAGCTTAGGAGAAAAATATGAGACTGAGAACTTGGAATCAATGCTTTTGAAGGAGGGGTGAGTTACAAGTTACATAAATGAAATTAAATAATTCCATAAGATGATGTCTCAAATAGGCACCCTAAGGAGCTATATTTTGATTCAAGGGGAAACAGGCAGCTTGACCACATAATTGCTTCATTAGAAGATAAAGAAAAGAAGATGGAAGTATACTTTCCCCTTTTTTTTCTCACTAAGGTAATCTTTACCAGCACAAGCAGGTTAAGGGGGGTTGTTTGTGCCTTTGTCTGGGCTGCTGCAGTCAAAGGATAGTGCTGTCCCGGAACCCACTGCAGTTCTGCTTGGGAGAAGGAATGTGGGGTAATCCAAGCACCTCAGGAAAGACTTGGCAGGAGAGTGAGACACCTCACACATTGAGGGTATGATGAACACACAGGTCCAGACACCCTGACATCACCCGTGCCTACCTGGTGAGTCCCATAAACATCTTCAGGGGTATGACAAAAATAAATTAATAAACAACCACCTCTCCAAAAACTATCGCACCTTAAACGTGGACTCTGGGCTGCCAGGCTACTGTTGCTTACTGCTTTTTTACCTGTATTTTGGCCACACAGACAGGACTAGTATTTCAACACCATGTTTCATTTACAGAGAGAGAAATAACTAGGAGCCAGATTCTGCAGAAACTCTCCTGTAGAAGTTTCAATACTTTAAGCTCCAGTATATTGAATAACCACTGCATAACACATTAAGCTTTAAAAGAAAAGATAGTGTCTCTCGTTTGTTCTATTTCTTTATTTTTCTTACCTATTGTTTTGTTTTTAATTTCCGTGAGTAAGCAGTATTGATATCCTGCTGGCTTCCTGCTTAGCCACAGGAGAAGGAAGGGGAATTTTTGCAATAATTTAAAAATACACTGAAAGTATGAAAAGGTTAAGAATTCTGAGCAAAAAAAAAAATAAACTACACAAAGGCAAAGCAATGTGAAAAAATTAGCATTTATCAAATAATCAGAGCACATGAGAATTTTACAAAGAAGAGGCTATCAAAACTGTGTCCATAGTAAAAATACGCCTATGATATTTTAAAACAAAGCTGCGAACATACCTTGTTTTGTTTGTCCTGGTTTTATTTGGTTGGTTTTTAAAGTAAAACTTTGACAGGTATCCAGCTAGCCATCCCAATGTGCATGAAAGTGAGATTACTATTCATATTTCTGAACTAGAGGCATAATGCTATATTCTACTGCAAATGGAAGAGAAATCTTTTGAAACTAATGACAGTCTTTCTGTTTATCATCTCACCAAAATCCATAGGCTATTTGCTTTTATACCAGCCAATTCTTTCCAGGAAAAGGCAGCCAAAATGCTTCCTTTAGGTCAAATAGGTTTTGCTGTAAATAAAAAAAAAAATTAGTGTAAATCAAAAGAGCAAAACAAATACCATGTTTTAATACCATTTTCAAAGGCTCAAGTATTTCACAATTCTTTCACCTCCTAAATAAAGAGAGGCATTAGGCTCAGATTGATATTAGTTAGATTAAGTAAAACATCTGGAAGGGCTATTTGCATGCCTTCTGAATTTAATTAGAGCCCGAGACCCTTCCTGCTGCAAGCATACCTTAGCAAAAACCTGCAGGTTTACTCAGCTAGAGCGGACAAGGGTCAATAGACCAGCTTTAACCAGCAACAAGTCTGAAACTCAGGAGAGCTTTATGCAGAGCAGCATGTTTTTATTAAATTATTCTGCAGTCTTGTACTTTTTAACTCAGCTGCCTTCACTGTAGGAAACTGAAGTGACACTGCAATATATTTCAAATAGGAACTAGTAGCAGAGCTTAGTCTTTAACAAATGTTGAGTTCATTTTGTTGCTGCATCCTCTGAAGGGAATGCTGTTTTGCTGCCTACAGCCTTGATTACTGTGGGGAAAAGCCCTAAATGGGATATTCTTTTGGCTTGATAGACAAAACATGTGTGTTGATGCATCTCACAATGTGAACATGGTCACCAAGGGAATTGCTGCTTAACCCTTCTAAAGTTAACTTGGGTACTGCAGGGTGTTTTTGCATGATCTTACATGTACTGAGAAGACAATTGAGGGGAAAAATATTTAAAATGCTATTTTCTGCAAGTTACATTAAATACATCTATAATGTAAGAAACAAACAATAAATGATGATAAAAATGGAAAATTATAGTCAAAACTGACACTACTCAAGATATAAATATTCTCATCAGCTGTTATTTAAGAAAATTTATCAAGACAACAGGGAATGCCTGGAAAGAGACTGACCACCCTTTTGACTTCACACAACATAGGAAACAGACTTCACTGTGTTTAATTATCAGTTTAACATCTATTAAAACCGAATTTTTAAAGCTCAGCTCTACTCTATCATTAAATATAATCATCTTTTGGGAGAGAAGGAATTCAGTTGTGTATATGAAAGATTTTTTCTGTAATGACTTTTCCAAAGCTAGCTTGCAGCTTGGGGTGCTTTGTTTGGGGTTTTCGCTTGCCTTGGGTGTTCTTTTTATTAGGCAGGGAGGGAGTTTTGAATGGGCACAAAGTCAGTAACACAGATTTCAGGTGTGAATCTTTGGTACTGAAGTTTCTAGGATGAGTGGCTGAGCCCACGTCAGAGTTAGGAGTGGAAAAATCAAGATCTTAAGATGCCTCAAACAATCTTACACTATACACAATACATAAAGTTGCTTAGTTTAAGTCTGCAAAATGGGAACAATTAGGCTTTTCTGCCTCTTAGTGGTATCACTAAGTTTAATCCCATTAATCCTTAGGAAGTATTTAGATACCATACTGATATAAACCATATAAGTACAGTAGCCCTACCAAGTTTAATGGACTTATTCACAAATGAGGAGTAAGTGATCAGAGGCAGAAATTCTTTGTTTTCGTTATAGCTGCTTTGTTATTTTTGCCAAAGTCTTTATTGGTATCTCACAGCTTATATTATTTGATAGTGTGAAGGCCAGAAGGACCTTTAACTTTGAAACAAGGCCAATTGACTCCAGCTGAAGATCAGGTACAATTCTGCTCCTACTGAGTGCAGTGAAAATATGACTGCTAGTTCTCTCAGATTTCCAGAAAAGTTGCAAAATGCTCTTTTTTTCCTGTCAATTATGCTGGTTCAACATACTCTGACTTTTTATTATACACTTACTCTGCTCTTGCCATATATCTGTTATTTTACAGGAAAGTCTACTGTTAGATTAATACAATCCCTTCCAACTTCAGTATGGTGCTTTATATAAATTAACGTAGCATGTGTTAAAGATCTAATTTCTAATTACAGTAAGCAACAGAAGAGGTTGAGAGAGAAATATGTAGTTCATTGTCAGTCATTTTATCAAATAGCCTCCACATTTGCTTGGAAGTAAAGCCTAATCAGCAATCTCCTCTCTCAGTAACTACCCTTCTTTAGCTTTTAAGCCAGGCACGTAGGCAGTTAACAAAAGCTCTTTGGTACCTGTTAAGAAAGCCCATGAAATTTAGTAAACATTTTTCTCTAAAGAAAGGCATGACTTAGCCAACACAGAACAACTCTGATAGCACTAACAAGGCTATAATCAGAATTATTTCTCATTGTGCTCCAATTTAAGGCGAAAGGACAAAGTACTGTGAGCTGTCAGGTATGTTTGGTTTTCAGTTCATGTTATTGGATGGAGGAATTAAAAAAAAAATATTACTAAAAAGATTACTAGTTAGGAGCTGTACTGCCAAACAATAAAAATATTCTTACAATCTCTGTCCATGGAGGAACTTCATAAACATACCAAGCAAACCGGTTGTCTGAGACTGTCCCTTTATGGTGCAAACATGTTTAATTAATCTTATGACAGATGGAAAAACGTAAATGTGTAATTTACAAAAAAGTTTATTTTAAATTACTAGACCAGGTTTCAATTGCTGATAACCTCAGGTCAGATATACAATAGGCCAGGCCTCTGTGAAGCAGTAAACTTGGCATCAGTTCTCTACATTCAGTCACAGACTGATCAGATTTTGTTTTGCAAAGGTCATTTAATTAGTAGTATCAGTAACTCTTACTATTTAATTTATCTTCCTTTAGCTAATGGTACCATTTTGCATGTGCTAAGTAAAACAGGAATTAACAAAATTCCAATGGCTTACTTAAACGATAAATAACAAACCATTTTAAGGAAGAAATCTCCTAGGGAGTGCGGAAAAACCTGCAGCTGAAGGCAAGCGAGTCAGGATGTGTAACTCTGCACAGGCATAAACAGGAAACGGAGCAGCTTGCACTTGGATTGACAATCTGGCTCCAAAAAGCTCATCTACACCGGGCACAAAGCTTGACCCCTGTCAAACATGAGAACCACGGTTTTGTAAGAGTTTTCTGTCCTGACACCTCTCTGGGTTCCCTTACATAAAGTAAAATATTTCTTTCTCTATCATTCTACATGGCAAAGAAAGGTCTTCCTCAGTGAAATACTTAAGATTAATGATGTCATCTTTATTGTAAAACATTTCCTCGTGCATCCACTTCCTACACGTTTGGCAGTAAACCCCCTGCATTGGAAACATCAGAAATTAATCATTTTGTAATGCAGAATAATATTCCATTCTTTTACTGTCATGTTCCAACATAACATAGGAACTAGCTTGATTTTCTAGAAAAGAAATCTCAAATGCTATGCCCACCGGTGTCACCAGGGTTTAACCCCACTTCTGCTTATTGCCAGTGTTTCTGATGCACTGACCCCATAAGAATTAAACATTATGCAACCTCATTATGCAAAACCTTACCCCTGGTGTTTCCAGAGCACATGTCCTGCTTCACCATAGTGCCAGGAGATGATCTCCGTGCCGAGCAGTGCTGTAGACCTGCCAGGACAGGAAAATAACCAAAACCACTCAGGACAATAAGGTGATTCACAGACCTTTCACAACAGAGAGTTGTATCAGACTCCTTTCATTACATTCCACAGATAATGACGCCTGTAAGGAGTCATTTCATCTCTAAAAACAACATGGGCATTGCAGAACTTAAAGGAAATTACCGGCAGTAACTTTATTCCTAAGGATGTTTGCCATCCAAGGTTTTGGTCTTTGTACAACAGACACAGCACCGTGGAAAGAAGATTAAACCATGCAACAAAAAAATAATAGTGAGAAGAGCATGAAAAATATAGGAGATTGTTCTGGTTCTCTGAAACGTTTTGCTGGGTGCAGGGGAAAATTTCACAAACAAGATTTTCAAATCAATAGCCTAAAGTTAAATATTTAGTGAAGCTCAGAATGAAATGGAACCAACTTGAAAAAGTTATGCAAACCAAATTTGGATCTGGGAACCTTATGTTCAAAGCTTCTGAAAACAGGAATTCATCTTATATCAGCTAAAACACATCAGGAAAAATACACTATTTGCCATACCACCTTTGCAACTAATAGTGAAAACAGATATTAAAATGTAATATTTTTCCTTACACTATGGTCAAATAGTGTAGCCAGAAAGGAAAATGGTTCTGTAAAACATTACATTTTATTAGAAGTACCTCTGTTTTGTAAGTTTTTAAAAACTCCAAGCAAGACTGAGACAGCTTCAGCCATTTATTCATAAATTTACTTACTCAAAAATTTTCTCCATAGTATAAACATCTTAGAAAGAATATTGCTAGCATACTCCACATAAACCTTCAGAACATGTTTGCAGTAGCTCTGTTATGATGCAGCAGAGCTCTGTTTATTTAAAACCTATAAAGTGTGATGGGATTTCTCTCTCAGAAGAAATAGACACGGTTTTGTCCATTTTGTGAAAGTTAGTGCTATCACTAACAAGCACCTGAATGACATATGCTGGGATAAATACAGTTGGTTTTATAAAGAAATAGTTCATGTCAATATTATATTCTTGTGGTTTAAAAATGTTTTTCAGGTGCCTTTTTCTTCTATTTTATTATTTGTACCATGGTGACCAGTAACAGCTAGATCTACAAAGCACAAACCAAAAAAACCCAGAGTTCTTAGCTGGAAAGGTTGGTGGTCCATTTTGATCTTCTCTAAGACTTTAATCTGATACTTATGGGGAGGAGCAAGGGCTAGTTAGGTTTCATTTCAAAATTAATAGAAAAAACTGTTGATTTGCATTGTGCAGACAAATACTCTGCAAATGGACATGATCTTTCACTCATATATTTGAAAGAATATTATATCTCCCAATTTTTTAAACCAATACAAATAAGAGATATTTTTAGTGCTTCAAGCACTCTTTAGTCATTTTTTTTTAAGAATGGTATATGATAAACTAGAAATCATGCTCAAAAAAATACAGCACAGTTTTGGAAAGATTTTCTCATTCAGAGTCTTCCTAATAATTTTATTGCAGCCTCATGAAAAATAATAGACTGAGCTAAGCTTGTGTCCCACCAATTAATCTAGTTTAGCAAGTAGAAGGCAGGGATCTGGACTTCCAGTAAAGTGGACACCAGGAACAAGGGTCAGAGGAAGGAGATGTAAAATGTCCATTTGTCACCTACACATCTTAATCACTAATAAGACAGCAGTGGATATGTCAGAGTCTTTCAGGGCAGAAAGCAAACCACACCAGGGCCCAACACCTCCATCAGACGGCCAGCGAGCACCAGTGGCACACTGTGCTGAGGCAGCAGTGCCATCCGGCCTGGCAGCTACCAGCTGTGAGCAGGAGAGGAGCTGGCACAGCACGGCACATACACGTTTGGTGGAGGAGGTGCTGGAGGGAGGCTACACTGGGGGAAAAGCAAGGGGAAATTAGATGGGACAATCAATTACAATATTTGAAAGCATGTGATTAGCATACAATGACCGATTTCCTATTTAAAAGAAAAAAAAATGTTCAGTGGCATGTATTTAAGGCATATTGAGAATGTTATTTTAACACATAAGCAACAATAGTTTAGAAATCCCTAATATGAGCTGAGGATGGAGCTAAGCACCGCAGTAGTGACACAATATAAACTTCAGCACATGAAATACTGGAAGTTGATGTAAACAGCTTTTAATAGCAGTGAACATTTGTTCACTTTGTTTAGACCATCTGGATGTTCCATTGTGTTCAGTTCAACACCGACGGCCGTCGGGTGACAGTTGATATATGTTAAGTACAAGCAAAGTGCCTCAGCCCACTCCAGGGACTCCGAGGAGAACTTTGCAGTGCTTTGTGGAATATGCTGTCAGACTGCAGCACAGTCGCCTGCATCCTTAATGGCTCTGGGCCAAAGTCCTCTGGGTTTTGTTGAGTTTTTTTTTGTTTTTTTTTTAAATCAAAGCAGAGTTTTGCTTTTACTGTTTGAAAGGTTAGGAAAACTATGCCAAAGTTCTTCCAGGCAGCTTGGAGAGCATCAGCTGACAGGAATGATTTTCAATATGGAGCAAAGAATAAAGAGAACCAGTAATCCTGAGAGATTCCAGGTTTCACTCACTTTACATGCCATGTGGCTAACAGCCATGTGAATGCCACAAAAGAAAAAAGTTACTAATAAATGCAATGGTGTAATTGTTCTGTAGAAAAGATAGGAAATCAACAGTTAAAAGCACGGAGATTTTCCCATGCCTATCCAATAATATACTGCCTTATATGCTGCCTACATTTTGGATAGTTCGTGATACATCCTCTGAAGGCAATCAAAGCTGTCTTTCAGGTACACTGGCCATTTCACATTTAATCCCTGATTGTGAAATGCTTTGGCTCCCGAAATTAAAAGAACTATGTATAGGGGAATTATTATTATTACTGCTATTCTGCATGTTTACATAACCACCACTTCAGTTCAGCTTTATACAGAAGCAGAAAAGGCAGAAATCTGAAAGCTTATTCGGATGCATCCACATACGAGAAAAAGTATTTTAAATTTTAAGGTAAAAGAACTCAAATAGTTGCTCCCAGCCTTTTCTTAGCGTATTGATCATATAGCGCAGAACTGGTTTTCCATCTCCAGAAATATTATTATTTACTAAATCACGTAATACATCTGGAATACCAGTGAAAATATAATTCCATTTTTAAATCTCAAATCAACAGGCACGAAACATGGAAAAACATGGAAAAACATGAAAAAACATTGAAAAACATGGAAAAACCCACCCTAGATGTACATAGCATATGATCTTTCTCTTTCAGTTACACTGTTAGGTTATGTAATCTTTTTTGTCACTGGCTTTTTCCTGCAAAGTTGAGCTCTTAAAAGTTTGGCTCTTGTAAGCTGTTGCAGTAACCTATTTATCCACCAAAAGGATAGCACACAAGCAGCAACACTCCAAGGTTTTCCACATTATACCTCAGCTCTGATGGGGACCAAGAGTACAGGTGAGTTCCCATTCTGCTTTAGCAGCCTCAGGAAGGCTGTTCCAGAGGGTACTGAGCAATACTGTCTGTTACACCAATCTGCAAGAATGAATATGGTTTCATCTACTTTGAAGCTACCAAGCAAATACTATGGGCATGGCAATTTAAGTCTCGATTTGGAAACAGCCTCCACTTTCTTTTTTTTTTTTT
>VZRE01004548.1:397604-444903 GCA_013396775.1 Cephalopterus ornatus
TTTTTTTTTTTTTTCAGTCTAACCTAAAAGAAATTATAATAATAGGAATAGAAATACCTTCTTGTAAAAAGATTAGAGAGAGCCTCCAAATTATATTTGAATTCTACAGAAAACTGTCCTGCAAATTATATGCATTTGAATTAATGTCATCCTTTTCAAATGTAATGAAAAGAAGCAATGCCTCTGAGTGAAGTTAAAAAGTAATAAATTCATTAAAGAAGGCTTTACATAATTTCAAAAATATACACATCTTACAGAATCAGGTAAAAAATAAAGGTGATCAACACATTCTGCATTCAAGCTCAAAAACACGATCACATTACAACATTCAAATACAGACCACTATTACTGTAAAGGAATTGCTGCAGCTGGAGTTAATATCCAGCTCAAAATCAATGGGATAACTCAACTAATTCAGCTGGATTTCTGCTAGAATACAATAATATACCTACATTTCCAGCATTTAGGTAACTTCTAAATCTTTTCTTCCATCATTGCAATGTGCTAACTTCTATAATTCTGCAATAGTTAACACAGGATTGCATCTTTTCAACATTATTCCCATTTTGGAGAGATTTTTGGAAAGCATAATGCACAGCCAATTAAGCATTAAGAAACACATATCACGTTTGCGATTTGAATTTATATTTATGCTAGGATTTCAAATAGTTTTATAAACATTATGTAAGTGCTGCAATACTAAGAACCACAACTACAACACAGTGCGTTTTATCTAAATTTCCAGGGAGATAGAAAGGCACAGAGAAGGCAATTTAGTCAAAGGGCATATTATGTCTAGCTCTGGCTCTGTTCTAAAGAACACCTATCCTAAATGCTGCTCGTGCTCAGGCACTACCACTGTTACTCTCAGGCAGCTGGTGTGACTCCCAGGGATGTTCCTGTGCGGGGCTAAGGGTTGGACTCGATGATCCTGATGGGTCCCTTCCAATTCAGCATATTCTGTGAACATGGGTACAACAAATGCAATGCATTGTTATTTTCTTATCATAATACAAAGGTGTAAAAAAATTATCAACCAATTACTATTACCTCAGACAAGAAATCTATTGTAAAATAATAAATCATGAAATAACTTGCTCTTTGAAAACCAATATAATCAATAGTTCTAGTGCTATTTTATACCATCATGTAGTTAAGCAAAAGAAAAATGCAGATGTTATTAAAATGTCTTCTCTCAGAAAATGTCAAAGTTTCTGCTTTGTTTTTGAAAGAATGCAGTGGGTATTGCAAGTTTATGAGCATTCACACACAAACCAGTTGAGTATTTAATTTTTTGCATTTGTGTAGCAATGTAATATTTCAAAAGAAATTTAATCGGATGCAGAAGAAGTTATTCAATAGATGATAAATGGATGTACTGTAAAATGTAATGTCACCTAGTTAAAAAAGAAAACAGAGAGAAGATGCTAATTCTGCTGATGAAGATATTGTTTTTCCCCTCTTGTGCCCTATTCATTATGCAAGGCTGCAGAATATGAAGTGTAGTGTGTGATCCGGGCGATCTAATGATCTCCCACACCTGCTCATCTGGTACAATTTTAATTAACACTCCAAGGAGGTTTGTCAAGAGTAATCAAAAACATTGTCGCTTATAAAGCTGTGGCAAGAAATCAATACTTTTCATCAGAAAAGGTAAGGTCTGGCATAACTGAACCATTTAATTGCTTCATTCCAATAAACAAAAACTGCACATTTTAATGACTTGATTTTGGAGATCAATATCTAACCACATATTGCATTAAACAGCAACATGTGGTGGGATATTCACAGCCATTTCAATTCAGAATGAAGCATTCCTCTTTTTTTATTTCATCTCGAATGGCAATAGGTTGCTGAGCCTATGCAGTGCTATGATTTATATCAAATGAGTGACCTCTAGGGCCGTAAGACTAGAACGGGTGACTAGTTCTCAATGGTAAGCTACTGGCACTTGACAAAGTGCATGGAGCAGAATGAATTTACTTCTCTTTTCCTCAATCATCAACAGGCTCTGCCCTGACCCCCATACTGACTCCTATAACAAGATCTCCTGTCTCTGACTGAAAAATTTACTGTCATGTCTACTTTTCATTGAGCTCAAGTGAGTACTTCTGTCACCTTCAGTGAACTGAGTCTGTAAAAGATTTAACTAAACACCAGTCACATTTTAAAAACTAAGCAAGAACAACTCATATAAAAAATACCACTCTTAAGCACTTCTTTTCTTAAAAGTCCAGGACCTGTGCCTTTTTATTACAGTTCTGCTTCTTTAAGTGTTTGTCATTAACCTGTTTAAAGCTACTACTCCACAAAGAAATTAATTAAAGGCTCACAGTATAATGCAGGTATCATAACATTAGTAAAATATAGTAGGACCGGAACACTACTCCTAGATACAAAGGCAGCCAATGTTCAAGTGCTTGTAAACTATGAAATATTCAAACGTGAAATTTTATATATGGAGAGATAGCAGCTATAAATAGCACAGTCATTTGAATTAATGAACAGGTTTGTGTACAGTGTACAGCATCACCATGCTCAAAATACGTCTATATATATAGTAATGTTATTAACAAATTTTTTTACTATTCAAAGATATTTAATTTTAAAGCAGTATTTGTAAAACATTTTTTCCACACTTTCAATAATAATAGTTAACATAGAATATATGATCCCTAGATACATATAAAAGCATGCATAGTATATCTTAATCATTTTAACTAGTATTTTACTAATTCTTTAACTTTCTAAACTAAAAAAACCCCAACATTTCAAGAACCGTGTCTATCAACAATAAGGCAATTAAAAGAATGACACTTGATGGTTTATTCCAACATCTCACTAAAGCCTTACACAAAATTTTCACTCCCTCTTTAATTTTCAATTCTTTTACCCTCCCTGCTTCACAGCTTCTGGCTATTGGCTTTTACAATCTGTCCCTAGGGAGCCAGGAGTTATTACCCCTGTCGATGGAAGAGAAAGGGATGTTATTCCCCTGTCACCCTCTCCGGCTCCGGCAGATTCCTACCTCTGATCTATAGCCTTCATTGGAGAAAAGCGTCTGACATGCTGTTAGTTTTCAACCCTGTCAGATCCATCTACCCATGCTACTGGCATTACTTACTGGAGTCGGAGTCACAGGAGTCAGTCCAAAAATTTCAGAAAAAAAAACCACTGTATCTACTCCTCTTTCAGTAAATATAAGAGAGAAATGTCTATTGCTAAGCATGTAGGGTTTCAGGAGGCACTATGTGCCTCATACAGTTGGAATCTGAGCTTAGAAACAGCTAAAGTAGTATCTGAAATTTTTCACGATTGCAATAGAAATATTGTATAAACTTGGGAGCACTAACTAAACCCAGAGAATACAGAGCTGTTAATTAAATGGACTTAAGAAGTTTAACAATTCCTTCAATACTGTTTTAAACAAGCTACTGCTTAATATTTTAGTGCTTCCTTTTAATCAACATTCACATGACAGCTACATAAAATGGGCACCTTAGATGGTGGTGGGGAGAGGCAGCATGAGACAGCTATGATTCGCTTTACTTGTATGCTGCCTGTCATCCCACAACACAAATCTACACATCAGCATTTTGCATGCATTACTTTACAGAACTTCAACAGTAAATTAGCCTTTAATGGTAAAGTATCTGAAAGGCAACTGTTTAGATGGCTGGTTTAGTTCCTCTTATACTCCACATGCTCAGTAACAGCAACTGACCTCCCTGCCTCACACAGCTGCCCAAATAGTGTAGAGCTTGGCTCTCCACTACCTCCTCTGCTCAAGTACTTCTCTCACTTGGTTGTAGCCAAAAACATTGTGCTGGCTGTGACTGTCAGCAAGGGGTGCTGCTTGATCCCAATAGGCACAGCTTTTGCTCGCACCATCAGCATTTGTGATACAGGAAAAACTGGGAAGTGAAGTCCCGCTACAGCAGCACTCTTTGGGCAGATGAGTGCTCCTCTCCCCACCAAGCTCTTCTCACGTACCTGTTTGCTTCTCCTTGCCTTTTTCCCCACCCCCTTCTCCTTTCTCTCTCTTTTTCTTCCCCCTCCCCGCCCCCCCAACAAGGCCATGGGAAGAAGAGATTTGCTTCCCCTCTAAGTATTTTAGAGCGCAAGCTCCTGCTTCCCACATTTCACCATAAGCTAGGAGGCTGAACAGGGAAGGTGTTGATCTTTTCACTTCCCTTCTCTCTCTGTACTCAATGAGAAGTAGGAGAAAGCAAGCTATTATTAGAGGAGATAAAGGATTGGAATGAAGGCAGTGACTGTAGATGGTGCAGGAGGAGAGCTAACTGGACATTGCCCTGGTGGCCAGAAAGGCTGGAGCAGATCCAGAGAAGGGCAACAGAGCTGGTGAAGTTAACCAACAGTGCTGGAGGTAACAAGAACAAGGAACAAAAAAAGCCCGAAAAATGTGAAAATATTTCAGCGGAAATTTAGATGTCATCGACATGAAAACACAGTTCAAAGCTTCCAATGCAGAAGGAAGTCACAGAGAAAATACAGGAAGAAAGGATGAGAATTTGGAAGATTTATTGCAGACAAGACTGAACAGGAACAAGTAACAAGGAAAATGAAGGAAAATGTGAAAAGACCAACAAAAAAGCATTGACTGAAACCTTGAAGCCCAAGGATGAAAGCTTCAAAAAGAGGGAGAATATTGCTTTAACAAAAACAACAACAACAACAAAAACCCAAGCAAACAAACTGACTTTATTCGAGGATTAAACGAAAATGTGATTGTGGTGAAGAGAAAAAGAATCTGACTATTCACCAAGCAAAAATTAGCAAGAAAAGAAGCAAAATAAAGCGCAGTGGAGGCAGGTTTATGTTTAAAGGGTGAAGGAAGGAAATGGGAAAATTATCTGGAAGCATTCATGAGGTCAAGAGATTTAATTGTTTTGGACAACACTGAGTATACTTGAAAGAGCATGGAAGTTCCCATCCATTAATTTTATTCTCCTTGTAAATCCCCTCTTAAATTACTTCAGCATAATACTGGAAATAACAAAATTCTCCAAAACAGCAAAATCTCCCTCTGAGCGCTAAGTCTTCAGCCAGTTCATGGCACAATACAAGGCCAACTCAAACTACAATTTTGAAAAGGTTGTAGAGGTCTATATTTATTCCATCTAGACAGTTTTCTTCCATCTGAGCTTGATTATCGCCACTTCATTTTAGTTATTAATCATGAGCTAAAACATCTTTTGCACACTGTGTTATAAACACATTACATCTCAAAATTACAATTTCAGGCCTAATTGGTTAATTTCAACTACTCTAAGCACCTAAAAAAATCATATTTCTCTCTGTACTGCAGTCAAACAGTGGAGTCTCCTCAAGAAGATGATCCTAACCAACACCAGCTCTGCCCAGCTGCCATTAGCACTGCAGATCCAGCACAATCTATAAAGAACTGACAATTTAAAGCTCCCTTTTAAGAGAATATCAAGGTCATAAAATTCAAATCCCATATTCTAAATCCATTTCTCATCAGCCTTTGCAAGTCACAAAAAAAATCACGTGATCACAGTTGGAATTAAAATTGGGCCTCTTCTTTAATCCAGCAATAACTACCATATGCTGCATTATCCTAGAAGCAACAAAGAATGGATGCATCTCAAGCATATCATAGTAACACAAGTGTTTGCTTTCACATAATTTTTTTTCATTTAAAAAAATACACAAACCAAAAATGTCATTAATTGGTGGCACATTTTTTTTCTTATATGCATATTTGCTGGGAACCTTATTTGTACCTCAGAGAGTACTAAATAAAACAATTTCCATCCTTTCCAGGTGCATCAAAGCAGAGAACTTCGTAACAAAACCTTTCAGCTTATTCCTCCTCGTCCGAGACCACAGGAAGAGTTCCACCTTACTGCAGAACCACATACACTGCAGAAGTAATTGCAACTGTGGTGGGTGGATGACAGATAGAAGTGAGAGAGGAGGAAGAGGTGGGAGGGCGGAAATTTGGCTTTATATATTATTTGGTATTCAACAGAATGTGCAGTGAAACTCAGAATTACTCTCTGACAAACTGAAAGAAGGAAAGAAAACCCTTTCAGGGGGAAGAAACCTGCCAAATACCAACAGGGCAGGGATGTCTCAGAATGAAGCGTGGCAGGCAGTGCAAGAGCTCCCAGGACTCACCCATCTGTTACAACCACCAGCGTCCTTATAGTGAACATGAATTTTACTGGGGTGTGAATCACTCCTGCATCCTCTGTGCCCTCACACAACTGCATCCTGGAGCACCATTCTGCTCTCTGTAGGTACAAAATCCCACTGGTGGTTTCACCATATTTCAGCTCTTCAGTAACTCTCAGAATAAGCTGGGTGATTTCACATGAAACATACAGCCCTTTAAAAGAAATGGGTCCTTAGTTCCTCTTGAGAAATATTTATTGCCTTCAAATTTCAAGGTCTCTGCCATATTACTCCATGAAAGCATAAAATCTGAGTGATAATTACTCTAATTATCATAAAACTCTGCCTAGTGCTGCAGCTTCTGTAGACAACACTACTTCGGAAATACTCTTTACATTTGTTGTTTTGGGGGACAGATGGGAGAAGTTAATCTATTCTTTACAGTATGGTTATTTTAAACACATTATACAATGGCCTGTCGTTTTTATTACTTTTTGATCAAGCAAATAATATGTAGTACTTTACTTATATTTTCCCAGTAAGAAAAAAATTAGTATAGGGTGAAGGTTAAATTCAACTTGTATGCCCATGTGAAGAGATATTACTATTGTCTCATAAAGAAGATACATAATTAAGCCTGTGAACTGCATGATCAGTTCCATCGTTAGCAGAAGGGATTTCTGAAATCTATATTGATTTTTGCCTGTGAATCTGCATTAGCTTAATCCTCATATACAAGCACTGTGAATCCACAGAGGACTGACTTTTTCTCTTTAGTTCACAAAAATCTCACAGCTGAATTTTTTTTCTGAAACTGATGACAGGCCTAGGTGTTTTCCAAAAGTACATAATTAAAAAAGTACAAGTTATAGGGGACCTTTCTGCTGCAGAGCTTGACTTGAATATATTGTCACCTCTTCCAGACAAATCTTGTTTTGCTTTACACTACTTTAAAGGATATCTGAATATCATCCACTATAAATGTGTAGTAAATGTTACACACAGCATGCTATCAAAGATATAAATAAAGAACAGAGGGGAGAAATATAAAATGTTAATTGGTCGAGTTCTGCTCTTAACCATACTGATGTAAATACCTGACAACCAGATTAACCTGATGCAAAAATTATTTTGATGTCCTCGGATTCCCAGGAACAAGCAACAGTCGTCACAGTTGTTTGCCATATATCAGTGCTGAATGCAATTAATCATTGAATCACAATTTATTTGTGACTGAAAAAAGATGGGGGACAAAAAATTATGATCATTAGTCAAACATGCTCAACTCTCAGAAAACATAAAATCTAAATTATACAAGACAAAGCACATTACTGGATTTGAGGGCAAAACTACCCATGTCCCCAGAATTCAGTTTGTGAAAGGCAGGCTGCTATTCAAACCTACAGGCTCTAGTCTCAGATAACTTCAGTGTGTTCCAAATTGGTCAGAAGACCTTACCCTCTTCACAGCCTTCCTGTGGCTCAAAACCCACAGCATGACTCGAAGATCGTTCAGCTGGGGGAGATACTTTTCCACTGCCTTGAATGCACTTTGGTTCCCGACCCTTGTGCTCCCCTGGTGTCACAGACACACCTGGTGGGCAGCTCCTTGTCCTGCTCCAGCTCCGCAGGGTCCTGTGCACGCCTCCCTATCCACACCACAGAACTCCTGCGTCAGCACCTCCGTGCCCTATACAAATCAGTAGAGTGACTATCTCATACAATACATGTCCACAGCCTTTCTTCACTAAAAGAAGTATGAAACATCAAATGGACAAAAAGCAAATAATTCAAAATCAGTTTCTCAGAAATTAGATTTGTTCTTGAAAAATACTGGCAACCACAAAATGGCAGTGAAAACTGCCCTTTGACTAAAACCGACACCATAAAGAATCGTAATGCTGACTTCCTAACAGCAACCTTCGCACCGCACTCAAGAATTTGAAATCGGTGTCTTAAAAGTCAGCATTTTTTACTTGGAAAAAAATCACTTTGGACCTAAAGTTTTCAATTTTGTGTCTGAATACCTACCTTGGTATGCGTACACTACTTTACTCCCTCCCCGCTGCATTGTTTTGGGGGTTTTTTATCTTTCGGTTTGTTTTGATTTAGTTTTTAATAACCAGAAGCTGACCTGTAACTACGGGGAATCCAACACATCTGTGAAAAGGTTCACAAACAAGGGAAGTCAGATGCTGTGATAGATTCCTAAAGGAACAGCAAAATGAATTTCTAACTCTAAGAGGCAGCATGTGTTATTAAAAACAAACTACTTGCAGTAACAATCTATTTCTGGGGATTGTTTACTGAAATGAAATGTTTATTTGCCAGGACAGTATTTAAAGCTCCACAGATTAGTGCAAATTGTTCCTGAAAAGATACAAGATGTAATAAAATGCAAAAGGGAAGTGGTGACAATACTAGCTTTGCACCAATTCATTTACAGCAATTTCAGATTTCATATATGTAAATTAAAGGAAGTTTCCAATAACAGGCTGCTTTCACGGGAAAAGGAGGCTTGCTCTACTTGCTGTAGTATAATTTCCAACACTTTCAACTTACTTTCTCACAGAAGGTTCAACATTATTTTCAGGACTATTTTATAACTGAGGCTGCATAGAGCAAAGCATGACATTGAAAAATAGACTTAATTACTCCTACAAAAAATTCTTGGCATAGGTCCACTTCATATCATCTTAAAATACCCTGTGCAGTTCTATTGGCAGGATTGTATGTTTACAAGCAGTGGATTACAGGAGTAACCACACCTCCAGGCTAATTTAAAACAATTTCTGCTAAATGGAAAGAGTAGGCCCTGGGTTTCTTTAATTTGGAAGGAAAAGAGGGGAGGAAAACAGCACAGGATACAAGGGGAGATGTTCTTATTATAACTCCCAGTTCACCAGAATACCGCACAATAAAGGGCAAAGGATCCCTTTTAATCCAAGGTGATGCAACAAGACTTAATTTGAGTAACAAAGCTTTTTTTAGGTTGACAAAGAGCATAAAAATAGACTCCAATTTGTTAGGGAAAATCACCTCAGCACACATACTCCTCCCAAAGTATTCACAGCAACTCCTGCAAGTTATTAATTTGTCACAGGATATTTTCTCTTCCTAGCTAGGTACATTCCAGCAGCAACAAAGTATTCTCAGAATGGCTGCAAACCCTGTTCCAGAATGAATATATGCTTACGCAATTCAATAGTTTGTAGCTCCTTTTGAATTTTTTCTTAGAAATACTCATTTACATGCAGTTATACAGTATAGCAGCAAGGAGGAACAATTTAAAAAAAAAAAAAAAACACCACAAAAAAACCAGGAAGAATTCATGGGTTTTACTCTGTCAAAATGAACATAGTCCAGGCAATTCTTTACCAGTATCCCGTTTTGAATCCAAGTCTGAATTCTCATCACTTGACCCACTGACACTCAGGTTTTCAATCCAACACAAACATCAGAAGCAGCAGAGCTATCAAAGCACAGCGCTGTACTGATTTCCTGCTGGGCTGAGTTGCTGAAACACTGCTGCCACTAGTACAGTGGGACTGTTCCAAGCACTCAGATGACTCAGGACATCTCCACATCACTGCCAGGAACACTAGAGCCAGAAAAACACAAATTCCCAAGGTAATCATCTGTAGTAGCTGAGGTGGCTATTTTGGCTTCCCTATTTTGCCCTGAATTACAGGACACCCTACCACAGGCACAGTGTAGAGGCGATAGGCCTTTGTAGCCATATTCTGATTAGAAGATACAAATTTTAAAATGGTGAGTTGTTATTAGTAATGTGAAAGTCTAAAATAAAAAGTTGCCTTTGCCTAAGGGCTTTTCTCCCCCTTTTCTCTCTGGCTCTTTTTGTGGGTTTTTTTTTTTTTCTTCTTTTTTTAATAACCCCTATTGACCATTGCACTACTGACTAATATCTTCTGCATCAGAAGGAAAAATCTGAGGATGTTTGTCAGCCCCTACTGTCACGAAAGTCAAAAGCAGATATGTAAGAGAAGAAAAATTATCACATTAGACATAAAAAAAGAAAGATTAACCTGTGAGAGCTGTAGAAGCAGAAAGATGAGCAAAAAGTGGGCGACTCAATGGCTCCAGGGGATTGGTAATGGTTTAGGCTGCCTTTCCCCTCTAGATCACTGGCTCGCATCCAGCCCACATCAGTAGTGACTGAGTGTCATTACCACCTGATGGATTTTTGGTGACTTCTGCAAAAATGAATTGATGGTTTCAGTCCAGCTGAATAAATGTTCCCATCATAGCAGGTACACCACTGTCTCAGCAAAAGGAGAGGATCAAACATGGACAAGAAAACGCAGCTCTATCTCTACAAGCCAGTTTAATGCAAAAGAAAGTCCTCTTACAAGAAACAGCACAGAGATTTATTTAATACTTGCATAGCTAGAGGATTGTGCTTCTTTTTTGAAGCCTTAGTGTTCACCATCCCTCAAGTGTTCCTCATGCATTTGTCCTGGATTCTCACAGGCAAAAGGCTGCCCATGACCAAGTCAGTGCAGTAGAACTGAAAGATTCTTAAGGGTCAATCTGAATTTGAAATTATATTACATGTAACATGATTGTTGCTAAAGCTCCTCTCTTATGAAAGCATACTAAGCTAATATAGCTTTAAATGTGCCTCTTAAAGAGTTTTGTTTAAAGGCTGTGTAACACTAACTTGCCCTGAAATAAGAATTAAAAACATATTTTCTCTGCAATTGGAAAAGACGACTCAAGTGAACACTGTCTCCAGCCTAAGTTTCAAGGCACATACACTATCTCAGAGCATTGCATGTGCATACATATTTAAGAGATTTTTAGATAATTCCAAGACTGGAAAACACCTGAAGTCTCTGGTCCCTTCAGGCAAGAGTTTAGCAGGTTCCTCCTCTCAAGCAGGCAAGAACCCAAATGGTTCCCAGCACGGCATTTGGGCTGCTGTAAGCTGCTCCATGCTTATTTCAGCAAAAGAACCCAGGGAGAAGGCTCGGTCCTTAAGGAACCTAAAGCACAAGCTCATGCCCTGGTGCTAAATGGCACCTTTTTCTCCAATCATAAGCACAGGTGATCTCAAGCCTAGTACAGGAGGGGATGCAATTCAACAGACGTTACAATAGAAAAAGTGATACTGATTGTTATTTTTGTATTTTATATTTTTTCTTTGACAGTGGAAAACCTATTTAAAGCTGACTTATTCTACAAAATAACTATGCAGAGTTTGTGGAGGAAAAAAGGTCCTTTTTACTGTGAGAGCACAAGGTTTCCAAATGATGGGTTCTTTCTTTCACGTGTGGTTTTTAGTGAGCCAGAGTAGAATTGGACAGTGACATCAAAATGAAGAGCACTATTGCTCAGAACTGCATTTCACTAAAAGAAAAATGACAGAAATTCCCTCTAAAAAGAAAAAAAGAAAAAAAATTAGGTGGTTTTAAGTAGAACTCAACATTTTTTGTTAGTTATCTCTGTCCTGAGCACCCAAGAGCAAGAACCCTGAAGTTCAACATGTTGTCGTTCTCTCAGTAAACCCTATTCTTTCATAAACAAGAATACAAAACCAGGAGTTGAGAGTAAGAATTTCTGATCTACTAGGAAGAAAAGCCCCCATCGCTCATCATGGGAGTTAAAGCCTTGACACTTAGTTTTCTTTGTCATTTATTCAAATGTTAATAGGAATTCTTGCAGCCTCACTGATCCTGTTTCTTGAATTTATTCTGGTTTTATCCAAGGTGAATAAGCGCCTGCATTTTTCTATCTCATGACTTCTTCGGAGGCAGAAAGGCAGAAGTTTCTTCTTAGAGGCAATGGAAAAAGTTGTGTAAACTTGCTGAGGAGAATGAAACTGTGTTGTGAAAGAATTAATTTTTTTGTTTGGTTTGGGGGGTTTTTGGGTTTGGGGGGTTTTTTGCTTGGTTGGGGGGGGGGNTGTTGTGGGGTGGGGGGGGGGGTTTTGTTTGGGGTGGGTTTTTTTCTTTACACTATTACCTGATATTGTCAGGAAAGATGGAAAGGAAGGAGTGACTGGCTTTCCACTGATCTGAATAAATTGAACAGCTATAGCTGAGAGGTGTGGTAAAGCAGTAAGGTTATATATCGCAACATGTATGCTCAAGTGTAGTCACTGCAAAATCTCCATCAAAAACCTTGACTTCAAGATTTCTTCTAAAGCAAGTATTTCATTCTAAGGTTTTATCACCAGGTTTTCTTTTAAATCTGTACTTGTTTCTTCCCATTTCTTTTTCCCAAGATAAGAAGCAGTTTCAAGCCTTAGAACTTTTCAGACATTGATGTTCTGCTTCTTTAAAGAAGAAGGGAGAGAGAAATATAACCCTGTTTTAACAAGTCTAGGCAAACATTCTCATACGATGGAAATGCTGTCTTAAGAACATTTTTCCTTTAATACCACAGAACCAAACAGAAAATACCAACACGTGAAAACCTTAAACTGTATACTTCTGTGCTGACTCTTTGTTTATATGCAGCAAAGAGAAAATCACTAGCACATGTCCTAACTGTTGCAAATTAAAGCTCAACTTTGTCACCCTTACTAAACCAAAGACCAATTATTCCTGCAAATTACTACAATGGCACTATTCATTCAGGTAAATACTGTTCCATGTAAGGATTGCAGAATCAGGACTTTAAAGAAAGCAACATATTTTAAATTGCCTGGTTTATCTCCATTTTCAAAGGGAAAATGAAGATCAGTCACTAATCCCGAGGGATAGAGCCATTATTTGAAATCTGAATACGCATATTCAGAGATTATTGCAACTGCAAATTAAACTTCCCACCAGAAAAAAAGAATATATAAAAATATATATAGTTATACATTTTATATACATATATAAAATAATATATTTGAACCTTCTGATTTCCTTATTTGAAACATAAGCACCTGATAAATGTGTAAGTGATACACCTTCAGACACAGCAAAATAAGCAATACTCCTGGGGGCTATAAGCAGCAAAGTAGCCTGGCTCAATTGTCTTGTCATACCTTACACTCTCCTCAACTCCTTTGTTCTGGTATCCACAAAGCTTTATTAAAGTAGAGTTCAGTCATTTGCTCACCGCAATTCCAACAAACTGAGCCAAATGAACCATGTTCAGCCATCTGGAACCCCTTCCTCTGGAGTTTGCTCCCTTTGGGCTGCGGAATCAGTCTATTACCCCTGCATGACACAATCCAGAAACTTGCTACCACTACAGGACCTCAATTACAATTCCCAGGCCGGGTATTGCTGTCAGGGATTCTGCAATGCAACAGACACTGCATTTGTACCTCACGTTACTGCAAAGCTATTAAAGCCTCTGCACTTGGAATTCTTGGACAATATCACAGGGGCTACGGACCAGAGGAGAAGTCTGCACTGCCTCAATGGGGCTTAAGGGTGGCCAAGAGCACAGCTCCACGATCGGACGAAAGCGAACAGGCAGTTCTGCCGTACCCTCTTCCCTATAGCCAGTTACTGCAACAAGGGCACTCAGCTGGTTGATACACTCCCTCCTGGCAGCACTGAGACAAGGACAGATTAGTTAGAATAAAAGGGAGAGGGAAGGGGGGAAAAAAAAAAAAAAGAACTTATGCTGGTAACCTGTCCCCTGCTTTTCCCCAGAACACACAAGGGATTTTTAGTGCTGGCAAGTCAGTATCTCTTAACCACTTCTGACACTTGTTTCAGAGGAAGATGTGTGGCCCTCGAGGCTCTTCTACTTGTCAGCCAGCACACTCTCAAGAACATTCAACAAGGAAAGAAGGATGTTTCCAGACTGAGAATCTGATCTCCTGGAAAGAGGGCATTGACTGCACTGCTTTGTCCTGTACAAAAGAGTCACTTTTGCATCAACATGCAGGTCAGTGAACAAAAGAAGGGTAAGGTGCTGTGGCTGGCTAGCACAACCACAGCAGCAATGAAACAGTAGAGGTAACCTCAAATTTGAATACACTTACTCTTTTGTTACCACGGCAAACACATTGAAGTTATAGCAAGCAAACACAGAGAGCGTTCTACTGGCCAAATCTTCTCAGATGTAGTCAAGAGAAAGAGCCTGTCCACTAGAACGTCAAAGCGACTTTTATTTTTTCCCCCCTCTCAATATCAGCATTCCTAAAGAAGGCTAATGGTATATAAAACCATCCTGGTCTCAGAACTCAGTAAATCTCGCTATCTAGCACCTATAAGACAGTATATGAAGCTCAGCAACTGACTGCAGGATAGTTGTGGGCCAAGTTGATAGCCTGACTAATAAAAAAACCCACTTATTCATTATCTCAGGAGACATCCAGTCTCTGTTTGACAATATAGCTTTTATGTGTGTGCACTATTAATACTTTATGTAAAAATAAGGTTTTTTCCTTCCACTGAAGCTGGTCACATCATTTTTGTTCAAGGAGAGGACTGTTTATGCCCATCACTTAAAACTATCACTACACAGCAGCTCTGGCCTCATCAAACATTTCAAAGCATTCTCTAATAAAACATAAAACAAGTGACATGGTAAGCAGCAACAGCTTTAATACAAAACCCAAACACCAAAGCTCCACAATCCTTACCCACTCCTTGGGTCCTGGGGACTTCCTCTCTTCTCACTCAGCAAAGCAAGGCAGCTGCACTGAGATCTTTTCTTAAAAGCTTCTCCATTTCTATACTGGCTTTTTCTCAGCACAGCAGGTGGCAGTGGTCTCGATGATGGAACGATCACATTGCGTACTGTGACCTGCTCACCAACAACAATCACCCGACAAACCATCTCTAGACCAATTCCCAAAGCAGGTCTCTCAGTACCCTGTGGCAGCAACAGAAAGCTGGCAGCAGAGAACATCCCACTCATCCCACTTTGTCTCTAAAACCTCTTATCTACAAATAGTAACAAAGGAATGGCTGAAATGCAGTTTACCATACTCCCCAAAACAAGCCAAGGATATGCCACCTGCAGCAGCACTATGCCCACAGCAGAATGCTTGCCTGAGAGTCCAAAAGAAACCTGAGCAACTAAATATTTGAAGCTTAACTAATGCTACCATAATACAGTGCCAATTTTCAGAGAGGAAAAGATATAATACAGAACTTTATGTCAATAACTACAAAAAAGGCATTTACAGCTTTCACACATATAAAAAGAAGAGGGAGAATGCTGCATCCAGCTGCCCTGGACAGAAATAGCTGGAACAAGCCTAGCAACACTTAGCTGCATTTCTTCTCAATACAGAGGATGAATATGACACTGGCCAAGCCTCATCTTCTTATGAAAGCATTATACTAAAATATCACAAAGCAGTATTTGAAGGGCACTACTGTTCTGTACAAAAACCTGCTCATGTGAAGAACAGCTCTTTGTTACATGCACAGACTGCTGTGCACATGATGTTGTTTGTGTGCTATTTATTCAAATTGCAAATGTCCAGAGCTTTTGTGCAACCCTCAAAATGCACATTTGGGGTTTCTTTTGTTTGGTGTCAGTGTTTTGGTTTTGTTTTCAAATTTAGTCCTCTACCTCTGTTATATATTGGAGAAGATGGTGTATTGAACACAGGCCATGCAGTCAGAAACTCCAGGGCCAACCACTCTCATTCTATGTGATGCCATAGAAGTCCCCAGAGACCTGGTACTTCAGGTGTCTTTCTATAGTATTCCTTACCTCCACAAAACACTGTAAATAAATACCTGCATGACTGATAGTGCTCACATGTTATAGGGTTCAAGGCCAGATGAAGGCTGAAAAAAAAAAAATCACATTTTTTTGTGATTACAATATGTTTCTCAGTTTTTTCAGCAGCTGGAATAATGCACAAGTAACACAGAATCAGAATTACTTTAAAAAAGGAAAAAAAGTTATATTCAAAGTAGAAAGAAGAAAAAAAATCTTGCAAGCATACATCATAAGGCTTCATAAAATTAACGTTTTGGTCTGTTTTTTAATTCATCCAATAGAAATCCCTTTCAGAATTAAGGAGCTACAAGTCCCAGATAAAGATATGTGGCAGGGAAACCACTATTCCTGCAGCATTTGTATCTTACTCAGCTCCCCTGGCTGCTAACTGGTGGCATGAAAGAGCAGTTCCAGTAGAGGCTTGACCATAGTGTCAGTGACAAAGCCATGAAATATTCCAGCCCTTTAATCACTGAAAAATCCACCCCAGTCCTTTTTGATCTCTCCTCTGCACGATGCCACCATTTCTGGGTTACAGTGCTCTTGGCAAGCACCAGCAGATCCATAAACTAACTTCACAGAGTAGTGAATTGCTGTTGCTGTTTCTAGGTTAACATTGACAAGAACTAACAGAGTCTTCAAAAACATCATAAACTTTGCTTTAGAGCTGACACACAACTGCTACATAGTGCATTGCAGGAACACAGAGCTGTATGAGCAGATCCAGCGCTGGTCAGATAGATGGGTTTTGTCATCATCTAAACTCTACCTCTAACAGAAGGGGGTGGGGGAGAAGAGGAGGAAGGAAGAGTGTGAGGAGATGAAAGGTCAGAAAAAGAACTACTAGAAACACCTTTGACTACAGTATTTCTTGTACAGATCTGACCTGTGTTATGTACAGCGATGTAACCTTCAGGGGGAAAAAAAATAAATCAGTAAATAACTCGGGAGTACTTTGTAAGTGAACAACTCTGTCATCTGGGACACTCGGCTTCATTCATCATTATGGTCTCCTGTCTCACTCCCCAAGTCAATTGGGACTCTAACTGCAGTGGAGAACAGCTCATTCACCCATGGGGGAAGGCAACATGCTTCTCATTGCTAAGGAGTTTGCTGCGATTCTCAATGCCCAAGTATATTACCATTTTCTTCTGACTGAGAAAATAGGAAGCATTTTATAAGCCCCTTTAACATTTGTTCATATTAGAAACACAATGAAAGAGCAATCCAGGCTGCTAACAGACCTCCACCAGCACTAGCATGGGCATTCTATTAGCGAGCTTAACTCCGAAACAAACTCTGGAGCCAGCTAGAATGGAATTACACACACGATGACGTGCATTTCACCTATCACAGATTACCAATGGAAAGGTGAAAAGGAGTTGGCGAGGCCTTTGAAGGGAATAACATTAAGTCTTCTTCCTCCAAAAACACCATGCAGGCAAGGTCAAGAAACAGTGAATGGGAAAGCACTTGCCAGAAGCAGAAAAAAGGAATTTTTTGCATTCTTCGAGCAGTAGCATTGACTTTACAGGGGAGGAAAGAGGAAGAAATAAAAATATATCCTCAAAAAAAAGGAAAACTCAGTACAACACAAATAAGCTGTATTTCAGATGATTTCACTGTGATCGTAAAAGTGATATGTAGCAGCAATAGCTACTAAAAAAGGTTGTTGTCCAAAGCAATCTGGCTTGGTCAAAATGCAGAACATTTCTTTAGCACGTCCTACTCACAAAAATAATTACAAGAATAACTGAAGACAAACCATCACTGTAAAGTCTTTTCTTTTTCTTCCCTTGGAAGTTATTAATCAAAACCTTCAGCGAACAGCAGGCAGCCAGCAAAGGATTCTGCAGAGTCTGCTCTGGCCCTGGTTAACAGGAGCAGCGGCACACAGCTTGCAGAGTGTGTCAGGGGTTGATGCAGCTGATTGAGACTTGTGTTATCAACTGCCCCTCCCTGCTCTGGGTAAGAGAATATTTGGTTTTACACAATCAGGCATTTGCTCAATCTCTGAAGTTTCATGCATAGAGCCCCCGCGTGTGACGCTCAGAATCATTTGCGTGACTTTCTGCATCTCTATTTGCGCAGAGCGGGCAGCAAAGCGCCGCTCTGATAACGCCATTTCTTATACGAACAAACCATTTCTGTGTCATCAATGACGCAGTCTCCATTTTAACGGGTTTCCCCCCATTTTTTCACGCCTACACACGAGCCCCGGGCACGGACGGTGCAGGTGGTGCTGCCACCTCTTGGCGGCACAGAGCAGGGAGATGGAAAAACGCGACCTCCGCGTCGTGCTGAACAGGGAGAGCTGGAACCCTGACCCTGAGCTGCGAGCACGGCGGGGACCACTTCTGGCACGACGTTTTCGGACTTCAGTGACTATGTACGTTATGTAATAAACAAATGAAAAAAAAAAAATCCTTTGTTTACGCTGTTTCTCAACTTAGTTCTATTCGTGCAACTTAAAGCTTTTGAGGAATTTCGAACAAATGCTACAAAGAATAGAGCTGTAAGTCCAAGGAAAAGGAAAGCGTACTGTTTAGTAAAACTCGAAGAGTTTCCAAAGAAATATACTTACTAGTGGGTAATTTATATATATTTTACGCTACATTTTTATATATATTTTATACTGTGTTCACCACTTCTAATCTGCACTCTTTTGTATGTCTGTTCAAAAGGCAACCAAGCTAAAATTTCTAGTACAGTGTGCAGAGAGTTTGAACTTACAAGAAAGGCTTTTGCACGTTGCTAATCAAAACACTCTTCAGCCAAGTAATCCATGTCAGAGCCCACTGTATGATTCATGGAATAACTTCTTTTTCAAGTGTCGATTAGTGTTCTGAAAGGACAAGAATTTGGTTTCTTCTCAGAAAGGATATGATGGATTAAACAACAGCTTCCCTGTAACATAAGGTTAACAGATCCATACTAAAAAATTTACATCTACCCATACCTCATTCAGTCTCAGGCTTTCTCCCAGGACCAAGAACCACAGTGACAGACAGCTGTCTTGCACAAGTCTCTTTGGACTATAGTGACACTTAGTTCAAAATCACCCAGAATTGTCCATGTCAGTAATACGCAGCATTATGAGTGACCTAGATCTGTGAGACAGGGTATGTTACGCCGCTGTCTCTTGTGCTACCCCATTCCTCCTTTCCTAGCTTCTTCTGAATCCTACCCTCTATACATTTTCTAATCTGAAAATTTTGTTTAATATCAAGTTTTACACTTTTTTTTTAATACCTCCATTCTTAAGTCAATTATTCAGGTCAGTTATGGAGAATCTGAAGCCTCTGCTCAAATCTTTATGAATTTCAATGCAAAGCAAATAACTTAAGAGACATACGGTTAAATAGCTTTTTGAGCAAGTCAGACCATTTCAAGAAACACATACCATGTCAAGTAGGAATAAGACCCTGAATTTCCTGTTATGTTGAAAGGTGAGAAACCCTCCTCTATCATATTTCAATGTTCTCAGTCTCTAATTAATACACTGAAGTAAAGGTTTCCAAAACTATGAGTTTAAAGTAACAAATTTCTGATCATCTTTGTGACAATAGTTCTCAGCACTGACAAGTATTGTCTCATAAAAAGAGTTTAGGACTAGTCCATTTGTCCTAGAGCAGTAACTCCACATGGTTCATCTCATGGGATTCGCAATGAAACAACTAAAAACCTGTCTGGCCTGTCTGCCGCAAATCCAAAGGAACTGCTGGCAAATCACAGGCAGCTAGACAACACTTTCTCTTGCCCATTTTCTGTGCAATTCTACTTCGCACTGTAATTTGGGCAAGGAATGGTTTGGGTAGGATGAAGAAGACACATGGTGAAGTGAAACAACAAATGCATGGCTATAGGAAACAACCAGGTGCTTCATCACTGTGCTGTTCCTGTCTCACAGCTCTCCTCCAACAGGACAGGCTTCTGCAAAATCACAATAGAGCACAAAAAACAGCAATATAGACTATATTTTAAAATATGTACGTAAGTCTGAAATGAAAAAAAAAAGTATTCCTGCCACAAGAAATACTATTGATTCATAACTTGGGAGAAGGAGGGGAACCTTTTCTTTTGGCTTAAATACATCCCGAACACAGCCATGTACTACTGCTGCTGCCAACCCAAGTCACACAGCACATGGAAACAGCATCTCACTGTGCCAGGAGGAGTTCACTCTAGGAAAACTGAAAAAAGGGCACATAGCACTTCCAGCAGGAGACTCCTCCTCTGTGTTTGTGGGTGACAAACACCACGTTCTCCATGTCTACCCCACTTCCTAGGGCTACACTGGCCATGGGCTTTAAAATGATCCATTCAAAGAGTAAGATAACGGTGTTGCCTCCAGTGATCTCAGCAACAGGGCATCTCAAACCATCAGTGGGGGCCAAAAGACAATCCATTTACATCACTTTCACACCACCTGAAAGGGCAAAACTACAGGCGTGGAACAAAGTCATAACACAATAAAATACATTTGACCTTTAGTACAATCCAGTGCAGACCAAGCAGATTTTCCCAAAAGCTTTTCTCCTCTCCATTTCAAACAACTTTAGGTACAATTTGTTATTGATTTAAATTATTTTACTAAACTTTGGAGTTATATCCTCCTCCAAGGGAGATAAAACTCTGCTAAAAGCACATCATTACAGTCTTCTTAGCAACGCCGTGCAAGAGAGAATTTTCTACATGATTTTATATAATATTTTTGTTTATGAGTTAACATAAAAGAAAATCTTGTATTTCCTACACTGCTTAGAGAATATCCTGATTTGCTGAAATTAAACTAATACCTTTGTAGAAACATTGTAACTTTATCCAGAGAAGTATGTTATTTTTATGGCGTCAAAAACTAACGTCTGCCATGGAAAAAACCCACTTCATTAACTTGAAATTATTTTTAAAAAAATAAAATTAAGAAACTTATATTTGTATTAGACTAACTATTGAGCACTTAGAAGACTAGAGGAGACAAATGAGAATAACCTAACTAAAAAGCATTTTACAAGAGTTACATAAAATAATTTGCTCTCTGCTGCAACATAAAAAGAATCATCTTTTCATTTGCTTGCTTGCCTTTTTTTTTTGTGGTACTTTCTGGATTTGTCTTTTTTTTTTCCCCAGTACGTGTTTAAAATCCAGTCACTAACTTGTCATTTTTTTAAAGTAATTCTTTAAAATTGAACAAGGAGAAACAGGTAATGATGTTAATCCTAGACTGAGAGGTTTAAATTCATTTGGTTTCTATTTTTGGTGCATACAGATGAAGACTGAAAGACTATGTTCATCAGTTTATTACCCCTTCCCTTCTATTTCACACACTATGTGGCTATCACACAAAGTGGATTTTGGTGATTTGGGGTTTTCCCCCTCCCCTCTCTAGAGGCTTGTTTTTTTGGTTTGCTTGTTTCTCCTTCAGAAAAGACTGAAAGTAAGTTGCCTAAATTCTAGCACTCACAGGCACGTAGCACTGCTCCCTGAAAACTTCATTTGATTTGATTAATCACTGTAACCAAAAGTATTCATTTCTTTTCTAACCATATAAAGTTTACAATAAGCAGAGAAGAGGCAATATGATCATTCTTATTTACACTATTGTTTTAGAGGCAATATGATCGTTCTTATTTACGCTATTGCTTTAGACCTTAAGCATTTCAAATAGAGAGGAGAAAATATGACAAAAACTGCCTTCTTGTCTGCAGTATTTACATGCTTTACATAGTTTAAAAATATGTGGCTTATTAATGACTGATTTTTCAACCTCTCCAATAAGCTTTTTATTAACATGACAGTCCTTTACTTGCGAGTGTCAAGCAATTTCATACTGTGCATGTATCCTTTATGATGTTTAATATAAAAGATAGTACAGTATTTATATCCCTCACAATAAGAGAATGGATTGTTTTAAGGTTATACAGCCCCGTTGTGATAAAGAAAGAAGGAACCTTACAAAATGATAAATATTTTCATTAAAAAACTTTAAAACTAAAAGTTCAAAGATATGTTCTCCTCTCTTATATCTTGTCAAAACATGACTTAGGACCCAAAACTAATCTACTTTCAATTTTATTCCATATTTCAGTGCTGTCATAGTACTGAGCAGAGAGTATTGGAATACGATCATTTTTTATTTTGTTGATGTTACCGACAGCTTTATTTCACAAAGCAATCTTATACTATGTCTACCACTGGCAGGTCACAAAGGTCAAATAGTCTATCCTTACAGGTAGAGAGCTTATTAAATGGCACGTCTATTAAACCCAATGGACAACATAAAGAAACATTTCAGCAAAATACTTCTAATATAGTTCAGTGAAGACACAGTCAAAAAAGTATTAAAAAAATTTGAACCTAGACCAATAAGAATTTTTTTAAACACATCTTCAAAATAATGCTTCATACACAGCATTTTGAATAGACAGTAGGAGAAAGACCTGCAGAGAGATAAACTTTGTCTGCACAAACATTTACTTGGCATTATGTATGCATTTACAACTGCACACTCACAGCACATTTCGTGCTAGGTGGCTTAACAAAGATAAGTTTGTGCTTTCTAGGATTGTTATTTAATTAAACATTCCATTTTAAATTATCATGAAATTTATATGATACATGCTTCAGCAATATTTGTACATGTGCTTTACATACTATCCTGGGTTACTGTAGGATAATTTTTCAGAAGCAATACATTTTAGCTATTTATTTTCAAATTATGTAATTAATCACAGAATGGTTTGTGGGAAAAAATCAATTACATAAATCAGAAAAAGGCACTCAGATAAAACCTCCATAAAGTGTCTTATAAAGTCCACATAATTCTTTTTAACTAAGAGGGTGTGCTTTGCAAGACCAGCATATTTATAGGCACATAATTGTGATTTTATCTCTCTCTCTCTGGCATCATTTCATAATTTCACTATTCGCCAGTTACCTATCATATCTTCGATCTTGTTATTTCAATATTTTTATCTGCATGACTGCATTTACAAAAGAATAACAAAATAAAGACATCTTTGGACCTATATATCCAGATGTTCATCTTCAGACTTAACCCTTGCAACTCTAAGAAAGCGTTCCAGCTGCATTTCTAAATCGTATGTACTTATTTCTGCATAGCTAAAATTCTGAATACCAGTATCCAGAGTCTGTGGACTCACATACAGTTTATTAGATACAGTACTTGGTCTACCGTTATCAGAAGATTCACCTAGTCAGATAATTAATAAGATACAGAAACATAAAACACGAGTTGTTAAAGTTTACAATTACCTTCCCCTCACAGCTCCATTCTAAATGCACTGTCCTTGCTTTAACACATAGTAAATCATCTACCTAAATGTATTTGCACCCAATCATTTTTTAAAGTCACAATCTTTGTAGTGTCAACTTGTCAAGGGTCAAAGGGAAGAACAGGCAAGATTCCCAAATCAATCTGCTTGTAGAAACTGTCTCATTTCATTTCAAATTACCTGCTGTGGCTGAAGCAGGCTATGGACAAACTGCCTTCCTCCATAAACCATGACAGCACAGGTCGAACTTATGTGATCATTCATAAGGGGCAAGTCATGCTGGGTCTGTCATTAACTACTTTTAAACTGCTGTGCAGGGTTAAGTGATCTTGCAGGGCAGCAGCAGATATAAATACTATTTGGACAGTTTAATGTCAGGCGACAACTCCTCTGGGATTAAAACCATGTAACCCAATAGTGGTGCTATCAATATAAGGATTAAGGTACTTTGGGACTGTTTCTTGCACTCACAACTTTTCATATGTTTTGCACCAAAACGATTCTGTGTTATTAAGATATCAGATGCATAACATAATGCTCCTCAAGAGGCTCCCTAAAATATCAGTGGCAAAAGTCACCATCTTCTGTGGAGGCATTCCTAGTTGGTTTAGTTTTGTTCGTTTGTGACTGTCCACTTCAGGAGAGGCTACTGCTAATCTAAGAATGCAAATACACTGCAGCAACTAAAAATACATTGGGCTGCACGATTCACAGGCCCAGAAACAGTCCAGAACCGACTCTCCTCAAAGTCAGTCTGGGCAGGCACCACAGAAATCTGTATTAAGCAAGGCACTTTCAAATGTGGAACTACTAACTGAACCTAGTACGTAGCTAACTGGCAGGGACAGAAAAAGATCACTGCATGGCTTAATAAACTACATGAGTAATTACTGCATAACAACTTACTTAGTGCTTAAGTCATTTTTCCTGTGTTAACCATCACTGACACACTCAAAGAAGTGAGAAAGATACTATTTGATAATAAAAAATAGACAATCTTTTTCAAAATCTGTGGACAAGAAAAGCCAGAGGAGATCTATTAAACTAGTGAGTTAAACTGGTCTCAGTATACAAAAAAAAATAAATACTCATAGGGCTATATGATTTTCCTGCTTCTTTATTCACCATTACATTCTTATTTAAAGATTACAGACATAGTTCACAGTATCCTGGATGCATTGGTCTTCAGTCATGAAGCACATGGGTATTTGAACACGAACACACAGGAAGAGATCACCACTCCAATTTTCTGAAGGAGACACACTCTTGCTCATTTTAAAATTCACTACTCACTAGTATGACATATATGCAAAACCATATCTGAAACAGCACCCATCTATTTTAAATTACTACTTCCACACTAAAACTACAGAAATATGTATAAATTATAAGACAATTAATACAGAAATAAAATTGTTTTCAACCTGTGGCATACAGCTTACATGTATTACACAGCTACACCACCACCGTAGATTGTTTAGAAGGCCAGAAGAACAGAAAGCTGGTCCAAAAAACCAGGTCAGGTCAAAAAGAGCAGAGTAAGAAAAAACAAAAATGAAAGAAAAAGTAGAGAAAGGTTGCTTGTTTGAAGATCATATTTCTCAAAGAAAAAATTATCTCTGAACCTTTTGTGAGTTACATCTGTAACCACTTGAAACAAGCTCATGCCATTATGAAAGACAAAAAAATAAACAGAACTACAAACCTTGGGTTACTTCCTACCTATTTGCAACAGCTCATTTGTTGGAAAATTAATAAGCAGCTTCTTCTCATCTCCCTTGCTACAGTTTCCTAACCTCAGTAGCGGAGAGAGGATAAGGACAATTTGGGCTTATCAGGATTCTTCACTAAGCAGGATGGAAATCACACTTAAATGCACTCTGCTAAATGAGCTTTCCCTTTTTCTTAATTTTTCTTCACCTTTACACATAGTGGTATCAGGAAAATAATTTATCAGGTTCATTGCACTTCTTCAGCCGCTGCGGTTCATTTTGCAACTTCATGATACTGCAAGCACATTTCTTTCTCCTTTTCCTAGGGCAGAAAACTAACACCTAGAGCTCTTCAGCTTCTCCCCAGTCATCTAGACAGAAATTTAGCATATTCGCTACATGTAATTGCGGGTTGGAACTAGGAAAACTTTAAGGTCACTTCCAACCCTAACCATTGTATGATTTTATGATTCTATAGTTATTAATAAAAAAACCAAACATTATCTGCAAAATTCTTTTCAGCTAAAGAGTATGAAAAGCAGAGTTGAAGTGATAACTAAGCATTTCTACAAAACATATAATTCAGTGGAATTATTTAAATACTGAAACATCTAAGTCACCACAAATTCCCTTCTAAAGAATTACCTGAAAGTTATCATTTCAGCAATAAAATTTTTCCCTTGAACTGTAAACGATGGAAAGAATAACATCCAGTATCATCCCCATATGGAAAAGAAACAATTAATTGGGATACAATGATCAGATTAACCTACAGATGCCTCACAGCATTGCCTAGTTGGTGGAAACGACTGAAGCAATCACATCAAAACAGAACAACTCTAAAAAAAAAAAAAAAAAACAACCAATACAAACCACCTCTAAGAATCCTTGACTTGGTAACAGTATCCTCTAAAATACAGTAAAACTTGCAAAACTCAGATATAACCGAGTTTAAGACAGTACCCTGGAACAACAGGCTATGACTCCACTGAATAATAAACTATCACAGGAATTTTGACGATCCCTCCATGAATGCCATCAAGTCTGTAGCTCCTGAGGGCTCATTCCTCACCAAGCCTTTTCTTTGAGGAGGAATGATTACAGGACACAACAAGTTTCAAACCTATTCATGTGCAGATGTCAGCTAGCTATGTACCTTGTTAGTAAATGGGAACAAGTACAGTCATTCTGCTAACACAGTATTCAATTACAATGAATATTTGAAATAAAAACAGATGGTACAAGCTTGATCGAGAAATCACATTGCTCAGCAGAAAAGTGCAACATGAGGAAATGCCTGACATAAATTATAGTAATAAAAATTATTCCTTTAAAAGAATACTGAAAGACAACTTCATGGAAACTCTCAATTCACTCCAGTATGTCTTGGACAATACTCTGTTTTACTTACTAAAAACCCAAAACAAACAAACAAAACCCAAACCAACAAACACAAAAAAAAAAAAAAAGGGCAAGCATCTTAACCATGACTGCTTTCCCATTTGATGGCAGGGAACACACATCTGTTGACTATTTTATACATTTGCCTTAAGATGTTAATTCAAACTGCAGAAGGCTGAAGTTGATTATTTTCAAGGAATGAGCAAGGCTTTATGCTCCCACAAAATTCCTTGGAAAGAAGATGCAATGGAAATATGGTACTCAGAGCCTTCTAAGCCAGCAAAGAGGAACAGGAATACTCAACCCTTCAGCTTGTCTTCATCCCTCAGCACTTCACTCCCAGTAACAGGGCCCTGCTAGAAGTGCTGCTGTTCGCAGCGAAAACATAATCCCCGCAGGAATTTACAGTATTCCCACGTTCCTGACCGCAGAGCTGTGGAAGCACGGACCGCAGAGCCACAGCCCCGACGGTCACTGCGGACCGACATGCGGCCCAGCAGAACAGAGAGGAGCTGAACCCTCCCTGCAGGCGGCCCTTGGGGGAAACGCAGGGACAGAGTGGCTTGAAAGCCAGGGAAAGCCCCGTTCCTCCGGGATGAGAGCGCAGCCCCGCCGGGAGGACGGCACGGACCCTCCGCCTCGCCCCGGGAGCGCCGCAGCCCCACAGCCCAGGGGGCCATTGGAGCCGTTCGGGTCCGACAGCGACACTGATGCTCGAACGAGCTTTAGAAAACAAAGCCGTTGTCGCAACAGGAAAAGCGAGTAAACACAACAAAACTGACAAACAGCCAATTTTCCCCTGCTTAGGATACTCCAAGACCCTTGTTTACATCTGCAGACTAAAGCTTTCCCTATTTAACAAACTGGTAAAGTTAAGCCAATGCAGACCTGTGTGTATGCCTTGCCATTTCTGTTTTGAGGGGCTGGACAAAGCAGTGAATCACAGATAGGAATCACGCAATTATTTTTAATAAATCTGACCTTGAACTTTACAAAAGGAGGACACACCAAAAAATTAATTTTAAGGTAACTAAAAAAAATAGATCCTTCTATTCAGTATCTCCATGGAGTAGGTTCCTCTACAACACAGCAGAGATTAGCCATTCCAAGGAGATAGATGCTAAAAATATTGGGTTATGTAAATTACATGTCAAAGCTACATGCTGCAATGAAAAACAAAATTTCAAACACTGATGCAATGAGGAGAAAGAAGTTAACCTGAGTACATTTCTTTAACCACTTTAACATGAAAAATATTCACCCCTGTGTGTTTAGAGCTTTCCAGAAGTCATCTAATTTGGATTTTTTGTCTATATAAAAAAAATTTGAATTTCCACTGATTTGGGATGTTGGACTGCTATCATGACACATCAAACATTTACTTCAGTTGTTCAGTAATGTCTCAGAAACACCCAGGTATGCTGTTTATCCCAAACAACAATTTACTTTCACCACACCACTGATTTCTACCTTTAGCTCCAACAAGAAGACAGCTAACTTAGCTCTAAACCGAGAGCTACTCTGCTCCCAGTGTTTTCTACCACCATGCACTGCAAAGCCACTTCCTGCAGTGAGAAAGTCAAAGGATGTAACATCCCTACAATGCAGTCCAAGGGAAATAACAGTGCCAGCACCCTGAAAACAAGCATTTTCTTCACACGGGATGCATATTATTTTAAAGAAAAGAGTTACATGCACACAAGTCTTAACTAAGAATTTAAATACAGAGCTTTAGTTGATTGAAGCCAACAACAGAAGTAGTTTCTCTGCAAAGACAATCACAATCCTGTACATAAGCCTATGACACAGGAAAAGAAGAAATCATCCTTTTCTGTTTGCTAAAGGTCACAATCATAGTTGGGCCAGCAGAGAAACAAAGACAAGAACTATCAACAGATGATGACTGAGGGTAAGAAATATATGTTTGACTCCTTTTGGCAGTCCTGTAAAGCCAGTAAGGAATTTAATTTTCAGTGAATTCTTTTCCTGTACTTAAATCTTTCTTGAGTAGCTTTGAAAGTCCACCCTATAATGCATTGACATAAAAGAGCATAGTAATCATTGAATGACAGGCAGCTGGAAGGAAGGGAGAAAGAGAAAATACATAAACGATACTTTACCAACTGTGAAACAGTAACAGTTTTTCCCTTTGTATTGTCAGCCAGAAAATGCTGGGGGACTGTCATTACCCACCCTTATTACTGATGATATTATTTTTCCCATTACTAAATAACAACTTCATATTTTTTATGCACACTACTAAAATACCTATTTTAAGAAACACAAATTGAAGTACCTATGTTTATTTCCCAGGGAAACCCATTTTCCATCCGTTCTCTTCAGTTTCAATCCATTTACTTTTAAATATTCAGGACTAAATGAGTCTGTGTTTTATTTTTAACACTCACACACGATATTTCCAGTAGGTAAGTTCTTGGTATACTGTGATAATCGAGTGCTTCATTTCAGATGCCATTGTGTCAGACACTTTTTCCATTTCCTTTAAAAGTAAGCAGCGTGATGGTATTTGACAACCACTGACTGAAGCTGCTGATTGAATTAGAAACAACAAAAAATTCATTTAAAGGTAAATGCCATCTATCCTATAAAAGGCTATTCTTTGAGGCAGGGAAGCAGTAAAAATAGGAAAAGGCTTTTCCAAACAACAGCCCATCTCTTCTAGAGAAGTACTTCAGGAGTACTCTTGCAGAAGGGAAGAACAGCTTGAAGCAGACACAGACCTTTTTCCGCACTCCTTCTACTCTGGCAAATAAAGCTGGACAGCTCTACATTAGAAAAACAGTTGGAGAATTACCATGAAGCACCAAGCTAAGAGTGCCCTCGTTTTTATTCCCTTGTAAATGCTCAATTTTAGAATTGTCTTACTCAACCACTAACAAAATGAGAAGCCAAAAGGATAGCAAAATAATTGCATATACTTTCTCCCTGTTCCTGCAAATGTTCTTCCTCTTTGAAACTTAGAAGGCCTTTCAGATGTTCAAGGCATCTCCATATTTGTGGAAAAATTTGTCACCACAAACTGGGACATTCCAGATACAAAAGAGGCTCTTCTGTAACAGGACTACCACTGCCCAGGGGGCTTGGGAACATCATCAGGACACAGGACTGCCAACTCAGACTGAAAACAGTAACACAGAAGTGTGGCACATTTAAAGAAGAAATAGCTGTAGCTTTACCTCATGTGAAGTGGACCTGACTGTAGTTAACTCCATTATATTCCTTGTGGCTATAAACCCACTGAAGCTTAACCAGCATCGTTGCTTAACAAAATTCTAGAGATTTATCTGTTAAGACTACAAAAACAATTCCACGGCTTTGTTTCTCTTAAGTAAATTGCCAGGCTGCCCTCAAACAGCAAAATTAAGATAAAATTACAGTCTTTTTTCCATTAAGCAACACTAAACACTCCTACTTCCTGCCTGTTTAGCAAAAACAAAATGCCTCATGCTAATAGATCTCATTGCTGAAAACAAGAGCAAAGCAGCTGGGCAAAATAACTTGAGAAAACACACACCCTCCTCTGAGGTCCCTTACACAGGCTTACGCATAGCTGTGATCCCAGCCACCCACCCCAGTTTTGATAAATAAGAAAGAAGAATATGTCTTTTAATACCTTGTGTAAAGCACATTTCATTCAATCAGCACTTTTATCAAAGGACAATCCCACAGGGTACGGAAATTTCAAAATTTCTACACGGCACAACTGTTTTACTTGCAAACTCTTTCTTACGCTAACTACCAAATCTACTTTGCTCAAAATAGTTAAGACCTTGGGTCAAGGAGACAGTGGCATTAGCACTCAACAGAAAATGTGCTTCTCTACACTAAAATAGCCACTTAAGCAAGAATGTGGAAATGATTTATCTTGCAATGTTTGAAGTTGGATCTTCACCTCAGCTATGTCATGACTGCACAATCAGTCAGAGGAAGACTGTTACACTTTCATACAAAAAAAGGATATTCAACTCTTCACTATGAGTATCTAACAAGTAATATTACCTTTCAGAAAATAAGAAAAAGCATAAATATTAGCTACTGGAAACATTCACATTTATAATATTGGACTTAGGGACCTTCAGTGTTCTAGTCCTCACATATAAATCTGTGTTTAATAGTAGAAAGGCAATGCAATTTCACTGAAAGCTGTTTGATTTAAATAAAGCTGTATTTGTAATCCTAAATATTGCAGTGCTATATTGGTTAGGATGACCAGAAAAATATCAAACTGAAAACCTAATCGGAAGCTTATTAATAAAGCCTTGTAAATGAAGTCTAATTTTGAGGCAAGAAGACAGCCAGGTAAGTTTGATTTGGGATGCAGGGATATTATCTATGTATTCATCATCCTTTAACAGCTCAACAACCTATAGGCAATTTTAGAAGTAGAAAACTAGAGAAGCCTTTCTGACTATGCACACCCAATATTGATAATGCTTATGCATTCAACTAACAATTTCCAGGATCGCACCCCACAGAACAACCAAATAGTCTTCTAGAGATATAAAGAGTCCAATAAGATCACAAAATTATGCACCTGTGAGAACTATTTTTAATCAATGTATTTTTTCAGAGACCCTATTACCTTCAGAAATCCTCGTTCTTAAGAAATCAATTAAACTGCTAATGTGAAAAATAAGTGGTTGTCCTAACTAGAGACCTGAGTGCTTCTACTGGAACTCAGGAAGCTGTCAACTTGCCGAGAATCCAGCTCCACCAGGTATTTTGCCTCTCTAATTTATACCAGTGTTGTGTCTAAATAAAAATCAACAATTGTACTCAAAGAATTAGAAAGTTCATGTTTCTCACATGTATAGACATTCCTGAGCAAGAAGACCAGAATTAATTCAAAACTGTAATTGAAGAATTAGGGGATTTTAGCCAAAAGCCAGTTAATTTTCTCCTTCTCTTGACCTGTCAAAGCTGTGCATGTCCTCAGAAACAATGAAATTCAGATGGTCTTGTCCTATATGTTAAGGTTCCAGTCGTTAATCAGAAAAGTAGCAGCACGGTAATTAAGCCAGAACGATCATCACCATATTCCTAACCTGTACATACAGAAGGCTGGGCAGCATACATTCTGCACTTGAACGGCAGCACTTTTGAGAACTCACAGTATTCTTTATTTAAATAATATAAATATGAAAAGAGAGGTCTATACATTATAAATGGGTATGACACAGGATTTCTCCTTGTCAGAAGTGAAAAATCTGTGCATATATCAAGCAGCGAAACTCAGATTTCAAAAGGTCAGCTGCAAATGAAGCTCTCTGCCATTTCTCCACTTTTACAAGAATTTAGCAGAGAGACAGTGTAGTCAGTTGGAAAGAACAGGCATTGTAACTGAAATAATTTTTTCCTAGCATATTATACACAATTACCTCTGTTTATATCACTTACAGTGATGTCACATATAAATTAAATTATTCATGTTTATGTTTTGGAGAGAGTATCTAAAACCATAAATACTGCTTTTAAAGCGAATGCATCAGAGAAAGTACTAACAGCGTGACACGGGGGGAGATGAATGCATGAGCCAGAGGGAACGCCATTCTGAAGGCACAGGAAAACATGCCAGCAAACTTGACCTCCTGACCTCAAGTTCTAGATAGAGTACAACAAAAGAACACGAACAATCAGCAATTAAACTGATGGAAAAACATGTAAATGATCAATTTAAATCAAGTTTGTCACAGAAAAATGCTCACCCTGTCCTATTCAGTGCCCCCATGCACACCTGTCCCAGAATAAGTATTTTCACAAACTGCAAAAAATGGGATGAAATGTATTATTTACATGAAAAATAAGTCAGGGGGGTTTTTTTTTGCTGGAGAGAGTAAGCAGCCAAAGATTGCAGCAGGCAGGCTGGCTTCTTTCAGTAACAGTGCCGCCTTAGAGCATTCAGAACACAGCCACAGGACATAAGACCACAGATAGTGCAAAATCTTAAATAAAATCCCTCGCACCATTACTCCTTCCATCACAAAAGCAGTGGAACAAAAAAATATCATTTCCTACCAAGTTTATCTACAACATTCTTACGCTCTGCACTAGCCAACAGGACAGTGATTATGTTAGATTGGAAAGTGTATACATGATTGTATGTGATGCCCTGCTTTAGCTTGCAACAAAATTCTAAACCAAAGCAATAACTTTCCTGTGCTCAGTCTACAACATGTGAAGGTTATTCCCAGTTAGCTTAAAATAGATAACTTCTTAATTTTAACTAAGTTCATTTGTCTCAACTCAAAATAACTGTGGAAGCTTTATTAAAATGGTTTTAAAAGTACATTTTAGGTGAAATTGATGGTATCTTTTATTCAGTGAGAAAAGACTGTAAAAGCATTTAATTCATTATCTGGGCAGTTATAGTTACGCTTCTCAAAACTATTGTTCAGTATTCCCTGCAGTTTGAGAGTGGTTCATTTATGCAACTACCAATTTAACATGCAAACAGAAACTAACTTCTGGCTGCAGATACTACTGGAAGGAGAAGGTGCCTTCCCTAAATACCCTCCATAAAGCTCCAATTATTTTTGAAAAGTATGGGAAAATTAATTTGGTAGTAATTTATATACAGATGCTTAGAAAAGTCAAATGTTTACTAGAATGAAATTTCCTGCTAAAATTCACGATTGCAAATTAAAAAAAAAGTGGGTTTGGAAGAGCAACAGAATGGCCAAGTCACATCCTTCTGGGATTCTCATATATGTAACCATACAACTTGTTTATGCTGCAGCTCATTTGATTAAATAGCCCTTCAAAAGGAGTGGATGTCTGATGGATTATTGCATTATAACTGGATAATTCGCAGGACTAGCTCCTCTCTAGGAATACAGAACTGCCAACATCAGATAAACTACCTATTGTATCTGGTTCACATTACATGCCCAAGGCAATGCAATTCCTGATGCTTCAGTAGGGGTTGTAAAAAGTTTTGTCCATCTTCATTACCTTTAATATTACTTCAACTGATCTCCTCTACTCTAATAGTGTATAGTTTGCCTTCTAAAATGTTACCCCAAAACTTTTCAAGACCTTGTTTTCAGTAGCTTGTGATTGCAAGGCTGATCACATTTTCATCAACCACATTTGACACTGTCAGATGCTTTCTGTGCACACAGGCACGTGAAAATAAAAATACACAGCATTTATTCAGAAAGCCCTGCTCTCTTCCAAGAAGAATGCTAATGAAAATTACATTGTCTTAACTGTCACCAAAAAAAAAAAAAAGGCAAAAGTTTTTTCTGGTATTCCCAAAAGTAACTGCGTTTCACATTGTGTCACAGGGGTAGACTGCTGTTTATTTTCAATGAAATCTATCTAAATTCATCCACATGATATAAATTTCTACAAAACAGTAGTTGGCCCTATTCCTCCACTGGTCCTGTTCCACAGAGGGTGACAGCCAGCTGCTATCATCAGTTACTCTGCTAGCTCCAATGTCAATGATCCTTGTCCTCTGAGGGCTTCAGACACACTTGCTGAACTAGAAGATGATCATTAACAGAAAGTCCACCTTGGGGCATTTTGCCCATTTTCTCAGATTGCTTCTCAAAAAAAACCAAACCAAAACACAAATAGGAAAAATATATACAGAAAAAACTGTATAAGAACATAAAGATTACAACTTGAAGCCATAACTTTGTCCTGAGGTTAGTTGTTAAATATTTTCTGGAAAACACCCTAAGTTCAGGAACTGTCAGGAAAACATACATGAATAAAGGGCTGTCTTTCCGCATTATTAGAGCAAAAAGTTTCATAAAAGCCAACAGTCACAGTGTTTAGCAATAATGTAGCTTTGCATGTCAAAGAGAACAATATTCTTTAACACTTTAGAGGAACATTAGTCCTTAAAAAAAATATAACATCTTTCTATTGCAACATCTCAGAAAACCAGGGATTTTCACAGAAGTTTTTACTGCATTTACATTATATATATTTAACAAACTCAGTACACACAGACCATGCAGGAAGAGTGTTTTAAAAGCATGAAAAAGTATATCTGTAAGCATAAACCAACAAAGACTTACTGTTTATAGAAGCCAGAAAAGTTGAAGATGGAAATATTGAGTTTGTCCAAACACCCACTGATAAAACCCAAGGTCTGTGATGAAATCAAGTCTAACAAACAAAAGAACCATAGGGCAGAGAAATGAAAGGCCTATTGCAAGCATGCCAGAAAAATGCTGACCTCTGTTAAAAGCCATTACTTAAAATTAGATCTACAATAGGTGTCTGAAAATTATGAAACTTTCCATTATAATTGACAACTATCACCACATGGAAGTCCAGGATTCACTGCAACATCATTTAGCACTACTGCCCTGACCCAGAGAAACAGCCAGATCAGCCCCACCAAAGACGACCCAAATTACATTGCCATAATATCCAGCTTTGATTAATCTTTGAAAAACATCTGGAATACAAAACTTATGTTCCTGCTGTCATCCTTTCACTATATACATTTTAATCCCCATCCTTTTTAATCATTTTTTGCTTTCTGTTAAAAAAAAAAAAAATCTGGCTCAACCAGTCAAGACAATCTTTTGCAACAACTGAGCCCGTGACCAGAACAAGAGCTAACAGCAATGCCTGAAACAGCCTAATGCTGTTAAGACTTATCAACAGACTGATAAGATAATGCTCTGTGCCTGCCTTTCTCCAGCAGAAAGATTTCAAGCCAAAGTCTGAACCAAAATCAGAAGCTGCATTCTCCCTGCTTTGCTCTGTGTGAGCTCTGAACAAGAGCAGCTTCAAGTCAGGCCATTTAAGCTAACTTTGGAGGAGAAGAGGGAAAAAGCATTTATCATCTCCCAAATCATGTAAATTAGTGTCAGTTACATGTTTCCTTTCGGTAACCATCTACAGTTAACAAGAAGCGAAAGAAGGAAAGTTAATAAAACATAAAGAAACAGACAAAAAAATGTATTATATATTTTATATAATATTTTATATTGTATGTAATATAAACAGCTAAAAAAAAACCTATTTCACAATGCTTTCACTATTTTTTCTTTTAATCTTTAATAAGAGAGTAAGGAAGCCTTGCTATGGAAAATGCCTGCAAGTTAATGCAGACTCAAGTGTCCAAACTAGACAGCTGAAACATTTAACTGCTTAACACTACATCATGATAGGATTCCCAGCAACATCCTGAATTCTCTAGCCCGTTTGTTCCATTAAACGATGCACTTTCAGACATACCATTGTACTACTTTCTAGAGACACATACTGTCTTCTTCAGCATAAAACCTGTCATTGCCATTTGGCACAGACCACCGACCAAACAAAACTACAGAGAACCACAGAACTGTTGATGCTGGGAGTCAGGGAGCTCCTGACTTCATTTTGTCCAAACCTCTTACTCCAGCCAGCTCAACAACAGCAGCCTGTCCCGGACCACGTGCAGCTGGGCTTTAAGTATCTCCACAGACAGAAACTCCACAGTCTTTCTGTCAACTTATTCCTGTGCCTGACAATCCCCTCAATAAAAGTGTTTTCTTGTGCTCAGATGGAATTTCATGTGTTTTGTGCCCATTGCCTCTTGTCTGTCAGTGGGTACCACTGCAAAGAGTCTGGCTCCCTCATTCTTTCTCCTTAGGTATTGGAGAAATTGATGGAGAATGGATCTCACATCAATGAGATTGCCCTGAGCCTTGTCTTCTCCGGGCTGAACACACAGCTCTCTCAGCCTCTCCTACTATGAAAGAGAATCCAAGTGCTTAATCATCTTTGTGGTGCTGCTGGGCTCACTTCAGTCAGTCTGCCTGTCTGTTGTACTGGAAGGCCCAGGACATGACCTCACCAGTGCTGAGTGACTTAGGACACCTTCCTTGACATGTCATGCTCCCCCTGATGCACCCCAGGATACTGTTTGCCTTTTTTGCCACAAGGACACATTGCTGGCTCTTGGACAGCTTGTTGTCCACCAGGACCCCAAAGTCCCTTTCAGCAAAGCTGCTTTCCAACCAGTTGGCTCCCCAGCACGTACTAATGCATATAGTTATTCCTCCACAGGGGCAGGACTGAGCATTTCACTTTGCTGAACTTCACGAGATTGCCATCAGCCCATGTCAGCCTGCTAAACACCAGGTATGGCAGGCTTTTTTTTATATTAGCACATCAAGATAAATAAGTAGAAATTACTGGTTTGTTAGAATGTGCAGAAACTGCACAGCATTTAATCTTCATTAAGAATTTACCTCACTCCTCGGCACACTTTTTCCCCTGGAAAAAGAAAATCAATGTTTCCACTTTCCATCCCTCAGAAGATTTGACATGAAGCTGCAAAAATAAAAAGCTCTGGTATCAAATTAGTCACGTCCTAGTTTATAGAGAAAGATTTATGAGTAAGTCTTCTCATTTACAGAAAGGAACAACTTAAGTCTTTCTAACCATTAACACACTGTTCCACACACCCTTTTATTTTCAGCTATTAAAGTCACTGTCCACTAGATCCATTTTTGTGGTAACTGCTGTTTCACGCTTCTAGTTTACACAGCTCTGAAATAACATGTGCATACTCTAAACTTTTCCTTTCTTTCTTGTTTTCCTTTTGTTGAAGTGCATTCTCAGAGAGGGACACTCAATAAAAATACCTGTTTCAGGTACTTACCCAGGCTGTGGCCTTATGGGAATAGTATTCATCATCATCAAGTAAACAACTTGCTCTTCAAAAAAACATGTAGTCAGGTCCTTAGCTAAAAATAAATAAAATCACTATTTGATCATAGAGGATCAGTTCTATATATATGTCTTCTTAAAAAAGAAACAAATCTCCGTTCATTACCTTGACTGAACACTTCAGAGTTTGCTCTGCTACACAGGCCACTCCCTCTACAAGAGAGAGCACAATTCAGATCAACACTGTTGAAACCTTGAGAAAGTCCTCAGCAAGAGGTAATGCCATTCTCTAAGAATGACAGATGAATCTCTGTGGTTGAAGAAAATTGCTGAACACTACAATTCAAAAACATCTGCTGAAGTTGGATAAAGCAACAGTGTCTCCCCAGCAGGAAACAGCCACAACATTTATGTGTTTTCTGCAAATGCTTTGCTTTTTTAAACAGGCCACCAAGAAATTCAAGACTTCCTGGATTTCAGTGTATTGCAAGCCTGAGATGTACTGCAAAAGTGGAAAAGTGGAAAATCACAAAGATTTGTGATTTTTCTAGATTCCAAACTGTAAGTAGCTACAAGTAATTTTGAATGCTTCACTGCTGTGTATCCCAAAACCAAAACAGACTATTACAAAGTATCTTAAGAAACCAGAAGGCCCTTTACCAGCCATATGGCCAGTCAAGTAGACTTTTCTTCTTTTCCCCACTCCTTGCCACAAATCATTCCTGTAGCAGTATCTACACCGAGAAAGAAGTCTGTGTTATTTCTAGATTTTGCAAACTGACAAATTACAATACATTTTCTAGTCTTTTGATTTTGTTCACTGATGGGAGAAGGGGATCCTCTGTTTTATTTGTGTCCTTTCTGGCGGAGAAATAATACAAAAAAGAACAGCTCTTTGAGAAGCTTGTGTCAGCTTCATTGTCAAGACAAAGGTCACTGCATTCCTATTCACGATGACCTACAACTGTACCCATTTAAAGACTTCATTACGCTATATTAGGGGGACCTCTTTCTCAGAGATTTTAATTTAGCTTCATTGTGAGAAGAACAAAACATGCAAGCATCAGAATATGGTGTTAAAAATTGTAAAAACTAATGATTTCAGCAGTCTTATTCCCTTTGCCATCCACTCTTAAGATAACGTGTGTGAAGTACGATTTTCAGAACCGCATAAAACAAAACATGAAACTACTTTTACTCTAAAGTCTCTCAGCTCCAAAAAAAATAATCAAATTTAGTGTATCTGCACAAAAATTATTACCTTCTCTCAAAAAAATTCAGGTTCCAAGATCTCAAGATGAGTAATTAGTTTAACTCTCATGTCTCCAGATTAATATTAAATTACTATTACAGAAGCAAACTTGGAAGGAAGTTTGAATTAAGAATGCTCAGGAAGTAAACTTTTACATCACCTACACATTTCATACAGATTTCATACAGACTACACTGAGAACACCAAGTGTACATGTTTAGTGACAGGGTTTGATGCACCTAACACATGGTATCATCTGACCTAGCTTTCACAAAATTCTTTAAGCTAATCAGGTTGAATAGTTTTAATGACACATCTCCATTGACTACTAGTGAATAATACTGGGGTTATGCAGCCCTCTGGCCAAAAAGATATCAGAATTTTGGCACAGATCTCTGCATTTCATTTTCACATAGTGAATCAATACTTGGAAACGCCAGGTCTCCAAAAAACCCCTAAGTGTTCTAAGAAATGGAGCTTGCTGCACTGTCTCTCACACTTCCAAACCCTTGGCCACAGCCCAGCTGCAAAAGGCAGGCCACGCTCTCCCTGCCAAGGCTGTGTGACTGCCTTCTGCCCCTTCAGACAGGATGGGGCCAGGACCTTCTACAAGTAAATGTGTTACCACCAACCTGACCAAATTCCAAGCAGAGAGCTAACACAACATAAGTGCCTTCTTCAGCTGAACAAGCTAATCCTTATTAGTCTCATTGTCCAGTATGACCAAGCAGCTTCCAAGACAATGTATTTTTCATTCTAGAGATCATTTTGTTTAAGAGGTAAGAAGATCCACTGGTATATTTTACCCATCAGAATTTAAAGCACCTCAGCAAAATATGCAAGATATTTTATTACACATCTATATATTTCCTCATTACTGGAAAGGAAATTAAATTGATTCTAAACCCCGCCACTCAACAAGTTGCACATGGATTTCTTTGTAAATTCTACTCTAAACAGGTCTCAGTCTGGTTATATTCCCACTCCTTTCAGAATGTAGCAGCATGCAAAAACATCCCACCTGTGAGACATTTTTCCCCCCTCCAGAAAACAAGTATAGTATTTAGAATGTTTGAGCAGACTGAACCATCCTTACACCTCTGACATAATTTCTAGCCATATAAACAATCATGTCCGAGTCAAGACCTATCCACTGGGGACAGAGTATGAGCACACAGAGAACTACACACTGTAAGGAGAAATTGTGGGATGAAAAAGCAACCAGTCTTTTGGCCTTTGAGAAAAAAAATTGAAATCAATCTCCTTTGCCAACAGCACAAAGTAAAGGTTTCTTCTGAACAAGACACAGAAATGTTTTACATGGTAAGAACCTAGTTTTAGATAAAGCAGGTTTTAGTGTCAAAGGTGGCACATGAGCTACTACAGAATATCTGATGCTTGCTGCAGATCCGGCATAGCGACCATTATATGCCTCATTAGCTCACAGAATGTTTTGATAGTTGTAGCACTAAGTAAGAGACTATTTAAAATACATTTTAAGGTAAGATAGAGTATACTAAAATAATCAAAGAAATATATTCTTAAACTAGTTCTTAATTCTTTCTTCATTTTGAGTCTGGCTATATAATATTTTATCAAATTTCAGAGCAGATTGCCAAGTAGACAGGCAGCTTTCTAGTGTAACATCCTACCACTACTTAAGACAGCCTTAGGTTTAGAATTATCAAATCCACTGGAAATTTATTAAAAGCAAAATATTGAGAAGCATCAATATGAAAATATAGTAGTATGCTATATATAAATATTGGCATTATTATAAAGATTATGAAAGTTTTTTTAAAGCCAGATTTAAATCTTCTATTTAAGCCTCAATTCACCCCACCTTGAATGTACATTACAACAGACTGATGACATGATGACAGAGAATTTTATCCAAGCAACACTGCCTTGCTGTTTGTAACCCAGGGATCTTATACCAAGGAACTCAACTACAATCAGTGCCACAGAGATGAAATTTCAGCACCTATCCCTCCAGGTCATAGGTATCAAAAGGAAACTGGGCATCCAAAGGCAAATGTGTATCTATAAACCCCACAATATTAGAATATCAGTATACAGATATGGGAAAATAAATTTGTTTTCTTTTCTAGCGTGTGAGAAAGCAAACAATGAAATAAACCTGGAGTTCAGCTACCAGTGAAAAAGGTTACGTGAGAAATAAACTTCAAACAGCACAGACAACAAAGTATATGACAGCTGCTCATTCGGTAAGCAGGGTATATATCCTGTGTTCCAACTGCTGTGCACAATCACTAAACCATGTTTTCCTAAGTCTTCGTACAAACAAAAAGTTCCACAAAAATCACTTGGGAAGAACATTAAAAGTGAAGACTTTACACAAAGTGAAGTTCATATAAGCAGAGAGAAAACAGATTCCAGTCTGAGAATATGCAGCACATGCACCCACGTACACACATTGAAGACTGCCGCATGGACTAACATACCTAATGACTGTAACAGCCCGATCCGTTATCCTGGAGGGGTCATCTTTGGAGACAGAGCTGCCAAACTTCCAAATCCCTGAATATAAAAGCATTTTCAAAAACTCTTAATTATTATCAAGTTTCAAGAACAGTGATTCAATAAGGGATATCCACCAACCTAGTCTAAAGTCCTAGCTTGTGGGGAGATGATTCTGATTTGTTTTTGAAAAAGCATGGGATGAAAACACCAGTGGAACAAGAAAGTTTTCTTCCTTAATCTAATTTTAGGAAATATGTGAGCAATTTTTGCAGAAGTTTTCCAGAGATAGTGCATAGAGCATGAGACAGACAGAGCCTGGAAAATTACAGCTTAAATGTTTACAGCTGGTAATCAGCAAAGGCTGTAAACAGTATCTTTCACTTTAAAGTGACCTAATTCCCTTCAGCAGACACTAGAACATGAAGTTTAGTAACTTACACATTGTCACAAGTATCTTCTGTGGTATAACAAGCACTTCCGTAGTCACAACAGCAACTTGACATGAACAAGACTGATTTCTAGTTGGTGGGAAAAAACCAGCAGAAGCATCATTCAGACAATTACACTGTTATCAAGCATATAATACTGGGGGTGGGGAAAGACCAAACAATTGAAACAACAAAAAACCACTGATAGAATACACTGAATTATTCTCAAAGGCTCCATGCAGCATCAGGCAGCTTTTCTTCATCAGTAGTCCATAAACCTGAAATTGCAACCACCTTTCACGCCATTCTGCTTTCACTTTTTTTTCATCCTGCTTTCATTTCAGTTTCTTACTTTAACATTTCACCCACAAGTCTGTGTCCAATTTAAGTAATTCAGGAGCTAAGACAAATTTTACTTAGTTCTTCTATATCATCTGCAGGTGGGTCAGACATGCATTTTCAGTGGCCTGGGACACAGAGATGCATTCACAATTCAAGGTACCATAACACGCTTGTTCCAAAGCAAAAAACATGTTATGTGAGCTACTGTGAGAGGAAGTGTAAGAGTTTATGCACAGTTTTCTATCATCAGGTATATCAATTCTTCTTTACAATCCTGTTAGTGGTAGGAACCAGGTTATCGTTCCCCTCCCATTTCTTTAGAAACAACAAAAAATAAACCTTGAAATAAAGAGCCATTTTGCTTTCCCTTTCCATCTCTCACTGCCACATCCCTAAATAAAATTTTAGTTCATGTGGGTTAACTACTACTTACTATGTAGTTTTCTAATACGTAGCAGGCAAATCCATAGCCCGATTTCTATGCAACTTTAACATCTCCTTAACCTTCATTATTTAAAGAAAAAAGAAAACTGAACTCCATATTGAAGTAGGAAAATATTTAGTTTTGCTCTATTTAGAAACATTTTTGAATGACTGCTAAACTGTGCAAAATTACACTAAGTTTCCATCAGATTTTTTTAAATGATTCTTAGCAATGTTCTGAATATCAGACATTGAGCATATTCCATATTTACTTGGTAGAGTTTTTGCCGTTTTTCAACACGCCAAGGATTTTTCTCATCTGTGTCATTGTCTTAATTCAAATTCACAGGCAAAGTTGAAGAAAAATACAGATTAAGTAAATCCACAAACTATCTTCAGATTACCTAAAACGCTTTTAAGTATTTTGCTACAGTACTGTTTTTACTGGGCATTTCAGAATGCAGAAGTTAGCATGTTGGGGTGGGGGGGGGCTGGAGGGGGAACCACAACCAAAAACTCTGCCCAGAAAACAGATAGAGAACCTCCCATAACCTTTACCTTGAATGAAATTATATTACATATGTGTCATTCTGAATTTCCAGCAATTATAAGAAGTCTTTGGAATTAACAATATGTAATTTAAATATTTTTTAACCAAACTACAGATTTGAAAAGATGAGGCTGTATGAACATTTTAACTTCAGGAAATTTGTTCAGTTTTGGTAAGCTAAAGATATGAGAGAAAACCAGAGCCCTGGTTTCTAAAATAGCACATTCAGATTATCTGACTCAAAAGGAAAGTGAAGAGAATAAGCTGAAAACATGCCAGTAAGTTATATTATTCCATCTCAAAATTTAATCTCCTATGTTTCCCTAATAGGTTCTCAAGTGTGACTGGATAATAGAAGTGATACCTTTATGATTTTGTGAGTAATGGGTTTTATTAAGTTAAAGCAAACAGCCAGAACAATACATATGCAACTTCTACTACACACAATATAAAGAATGTAAATTATAACCTCTGTAAAACAAAAGAAAAGGTACTCAAAAAGCCAACACAGTGGTTACGGACTATTCCATCCCCGATGACCAGCTGGGTTCTGTGAGTAAAGAACAGTTGTTGTTTGCTTATTTAAACTGAAATAGCATGAAATACAGAATCAAGTATAAATAAAAAATTAATGGAGTTACACGGACTCTGTGAGAACAAACTCTAGATTAGTGAGGGGGGGAAAAAAAAGACACTTACTACTAAAAGAGGTCACGAGTGGGCTCAGGTTTCAATTCTTTGTGGTGAGGGACAACAGGAGAAATTACCCAGGATTTTTGTAACAATTCGTTTAATAATACACCACTTTCATAACCAGAAGTGTTTTACACTTGCACAATGTTAATAACTTTATTATACATGGAAGCCTGTAATAGGCTGATTACACAATAAGACTGCAAACAACCACTGGTACCTTCCTGACAACAGAAAAGTACGTAAGACTGAAACATCACCAAGAGTACATAAAAAACCATCATCATAAACATCACCAAAATTACATTAAAAAACTAATTAAAAAATACATTTGCAAAAAGTGGTTTAGAGCAGTGCCACTGCCTTTCAGCAGCTTTGAATGGCCACCAGTATTTCTAGCAGGTTTCCATGGCTCCACAGGCATTAATCAGGATTCACATATAATAAATAATGTACCACAAAATATACATAAAGTAAGGCAATAATTCCAAAGAAAAGTTCTGTTGATATTAACAAGCCACTCAAGTTCTACTTTTGTAGTTGATGTCATCACCAGAAGCCTTTGATGGAATTGGAGCCTTAGGCCCTAAAAGCCTGCCATGATGAACTGCTGCAAGCCCCTCTCTCCGTAAAGAGCTCCAGTGACACCGCTGGTACCCAGCTGGGCACAGGGGTCCGTGTTAGCTGATCCTGATGCAGGATAAGGGCCTTAGTATGTACAATTGGGAGTATATTATTTCTTATTGTACATGGAAACCTCGACATAGTTCTAAAACATGTGGGTGTTCATCGTTCATCATCTGATGTCTTAAGACATCAAAAAGCACATCATAAGATATGCACTTTCTGGAATGTAAATCTTTTTAAATGCTAGCTATTAAGTTGGGGTGAGAGAGTGAGTAGGGAGTAAGGGAAAGAAAAGGGTGAGGGGACCACCAAGACCAAGTCCAGAGGAACCAGGAACACAATAAAATAGAGGGACCCTTTTATGCTAAAAGAACATGAAAAAGGGGAAAGAGCAAGAGATGGACTTTTTTGAACCATGTATAATAAATAATGTATCCCAAAAGCCTATCTGGATTATGACTGTAGTTTCAAGTTGGGGTTCTAATGACATGAACCAGATGCACACACTTTGTTCTCATGGTTTGTGTCAACAGAATCTCTTTACGGAATTACAGTCTCATGCAGAAGTTCTGGGGACATTACTGTTCAGATTAAAGCTACCGCACTGGGCTCATCCTACAGACCCAAGAGTATTTGCTCCAGCTGCCGGGAATGAGCATCACCGGGAAGAACGGGAGTATTTTAAAAACAACACGATTTAGGTAGCAAAATTCTTTCAGGTCAGCTGACATAAAAGACAGCAATTTGCAATGTCATAGATCCCTTCCTCAAAAAGCTGAGATATATTTGTCATCATCTGTAAATTGGAAGTTCCAATACACTAACGGTGCATAGAATTCCCATGCTTCATTATACTTTCCTGAGAGTAAAGCAATTAGAATAAACCTCAGTCCTAGGAAAAAAGTTAATTTTTTGCATTTTAAACTTTTGGGCTATTCCCTGACAATCTAAATAATGTAAATTTGATTGCTAAACACTGTCACTTGAACAAAAACACTATTTTAAACTATTGATTTTTGATTAAAGACCATAATAAACAGAGCTAAAAAAAAAAAAAAATCACACTAACAAAAGAAACTAAATATGAAAAGTTGCATTGAAAGGGCATGTTACATTATTCTTAATAGGACCGTGTAGAAACATTCCAATGGCAGTGTTGTCAAAGTAAAACAAATTACATTAAGAAGACCCCACAGCCTGGTCAGCCAGGACCTTACCTGTAACTCTGGCTGGTTGGGGTTTTTACTCGTGTACTACATGGCTCACTTACATCAGACATCATATTTGTATACCCTGAGAAATCTGACACTGAAGTCCTTACTCTATGGTCCACTTCCCCATTAGAGTTAGTGATAAAAGTCATTGGCACCCTGCTGCCCGACTTAAACTGAGAACCAAACGCTTGTGCAAAGTTCTCGATCTGGTAGGTTGCTCTAGGCTCTATGTCCTTCTGAGGATCTATCTGGCTAGTTAACTCCTGAGATGGGATCTGAAAGCTCGTTGAGGATTCTAAGTTTTTCTGTTCCTTCTGGCCAGTCAGTTTCTGAGATGCTGACTGGTAGTTAGACGAAGTCTCTAAGTTTTTCTGCGGATCAATGAGATCATCCAGCTCTTGAGAAGGAGTCAACTGTTGATGCGAAGCCTCCAAAGCAGACAAATAAAAGCCTGGTTGAGATCCAAGCAACATCCCAAATGGAGGTTTTGGCAACGCAGTTGGCAATACTGAGGTAACGGATTGGCTGAAGCCACACTCAAGTGGAGATGTAGTGTATATCTGTTTGTCTGGAAACAGAGTGTGGTTATGGAGAGTCGAAGACAAGCTAACAAATTGGAAACTGGGTCCAAAAGCAAAACCAGTGCTATTGGTTGTTCTTTCAAAGGCTTGTTGGAGGTATTTTGAGTATTCTTGCAACATGCTTGCCTTATCATTTGAAACTGTTTGAGAGTTAGGGCTCAAGTTTTCTTCCTGAACCATCTCTGAATGTTCTCCTGAGGTGTGCAAGTCCACACGCTGCTCAGTTATACTGAAAGGATCTTCTTTCTGGCCTTCCGATTTGTGAGAGTACTGGTCCAAAAGGCTCTGTAAGACTTCATCAGGAATACCAGACTTGTCATGGCAAGACTTTATTTCACTATTTAAAGATGCTGAATCAATGAGAGATAAAGGAGCTTCATTATCCATAACACTAACACCTGGAGACTGGATGACGGACTGCTGGGAAGTCATGTGTCCGACATTAAGTGAAAAGGCACTGTTACTGCTTGCAGTTTGTAAGTATCTTCTTTTCTTGGAAAACTGCATGGCATCATCGTAATTGCTACTTATTTGACCCGGTTTACCACCTGTACTTTGGAGAAGGCCAATAGTTTCTACACCGGTATTGGCTACTAGGCCCAGAGAGCCACTCTGTTTCCCAGACAGCGGTTTTTGCCCTAAAATATCTGGCAGTGGTGATACAAAATTAAGGTAATTTTTGTCTGCCTGTTTTCTGCTTGCTTTTTTCAAGATCAATTTTGGCACCTTTTTCTGAAGTTCTTCTACGCCTGTGCCAACTAGACCACCACTGGAAGACACAATAGGAATATCAACTGCATAACTTGACATGGCCACATTACTTGTAACTTGAGATTCAGCTATTTTGCCGCTACACTTGTTTCCTTTGTTTTCAGTGGATGTACTTTTTGTTTTACTTTTTCTCCTTGAGGAACTTGTATTTCCCTGAGACAATGCAGCCAAGCTACCCATGCTGTTTGATGATCCAGGCTCCATTCCAGCCCCCGCCTTCCCTATGGCTTCACCGCATGTTCTTCTGTGCTTCAACAGTCTATCAGTCCTTGAAAAATACTGCTGACAAGTGTCACATTTGTATGGCTTTTCTCCACTATGCGTCCTCTTGTGTCTTTCCATGTGGTACTTCTGGATGAACTTCATACTGCACTGGTCACACCCAAAAGGCTTCTCTCTACTGTGGATCTTCTCGTGTCTCTGCAGTAAGTACTTCTGGATGAAGCCCATGCTGCACTGGCTGCACTGGAAAGGCCTCTCCCCGGTGTGGATGAGCACGTGCCTGCGCAAGTGATAGGAGCTCCTGAAGGCAGCACTGCAGTGTTCGCAGACGTGAGGTTTCTGGCTGGGGGACGCAACGGCACCTTCCCTATCTCCCACCAGGGGGGGTTTGGATGAAGCGCTCGGCTTCCGCTTGGCTTTGATTCCCTGAGTTTCTGGCTTTGGCCTCTTTGCCTTCTTGACCTGGGCATCGTGCTTTGGCTCACCCGCGCTCCCTGGGGCTCCCTCGCCTCTGCCGGTCAGCAGCAGGTCTCGGTGGGGATGCTGGTGCAGGTGGTGAAGAAGGCTGAGGTCCTGGATCACGCTCTGGCCGGCTCCTTCGCCGCTGCCGCCGCCCAGGCCGGGGGGTCTCTCCTCCGCCGCTCCCCCGAAGAGCCCCCCGTAGTGGTGATGGTGCTGCGGCTGCTGCTCCTCCTCCTCCTGCTCGCTGGGCTTCTCTTGCTTGATGCTCACCAGGGACTGCAGAAAGCCCCAGGGGCTCCTCTGCGAGGAGGGCGCGGAGGGGAAAGCCCCCGCCGGCTCCTTCTTGAAAGTCACGTCCTGCGGGGGCGGAGGCGCCGGGGGCT
>VZRE01004548.1:445475-477317 GCA_013396775.1 Cephalopterus ornatus
GACCGGCACCGCCCGCGGGCGCAGCGCAGCTGCCGCTCCGCGAGCGCGGGGCAGCGCCGGTCCCGCCGCGCAGAGCGCCCACACGGGCAGCGGCTGCGGGCGCGGCGTCGGTGCCGGTGTCGGTGTGTCCCCTCCGCCCGAGGAGCCGCGGCGGTGCTGAAACCGAACATGGTTAACAAAGGCCCCAGCGCGGGGCTGTCTGAGCCCAAACCAGTGACTGCAGTTACACGAAACGCCTCGGCCTCAGTGAAGCCGAAAGGCTCCCAGTAAGAACCAGGGTCTTGGTCCAATGTGTCCCGCACACGCTGCTCCCGCGCCGCCGGTGCGCGCTGCGTTGGGAATCCTCCCCACGCGTAAACTGGGGAGGCTGTTACCACACGTCCCCGTGTCCCAACACCTTCCCAGCGCAGAACACACCGCGGGAGCATCCCCTGCACACCTGGCCCCGGCTGCCCGGGACACCCCTCCAGCAGCACAGCCCCTGCTCCAAGCACTGGAGCCCACGTACAGCATTCCTGGCCCGCTGTTATAGCAAGACCCATACCGATAATGCTTATCGGTTTAAACCATGTACGGAATAAATCATCCTTATAAGGGAGATGTGATAAAATTATTTTGAAATAGCATCTTAATTTGGTTAATCAGAATAACTAATTCTTATTAGAACATAATGGAAGTAGTGGAACAAGGTGGATAAATTCCTTATGATTTTTATGCTTTATCTGTCAAAAATATTTCCCTTTATGACTGATGAGCCTGTAAATAGCAAGCACTGCTCATAGCCCTAACTGATACAAAGCCCTGGGTCAGATTTTAAAATCTTAAAACATATCTAATTGATCTTCAAAAAGGAATTTGATGCCATTTCTGTACTTCAAAATTTTGTTAAGTAAAAGTTGTTCCTTTTATAATTTAAATACAGTTTCCTTCACATAGCATATAAACTAACAGTTAATTTCAAAATGTACGTTAAATTATGCCAGTTTAGGACTGTCAGGTTTAGCTAAGTGTTAAAAGACAGACCGGGAATTCAAAAAACTTAAAGCAGCAGTAAAATATTAGTCAATGCCTATGAGAAATGAGTCTGTCCCTTTATTCAGGGTGTCAGTGTTTAATGGTAAGCTGGGATGCATATAAGCTAGTCCAAGCATGAAGGGCAGTAGGACACTCGTATGGAAAGCCAACTTTGTCCCTCAGTTATCAAGATAAGAAACCTGTCATTTCTCTCATTCACTCTGTCAGCCTTGAGATACTCCAAGCAGACTTACCTCTGTGTTGTACACCCCATATATCAGGAAGATGAAGAGACCCTGTAAAATAAAATGGAGGGAAAAAGCTGTTAACTCTAATCATTTCAGCAGTAGAAATACCTGAAATAAACTTTCCTGAGAACAGACAAAAGAAGACACACTTCATCAAGGTCAATTTATTTTTCTATTTTTCAACATTATCAGCTGTACCTTGAGCGTTTATTTGATAACATGGGAGTGCATCAACTATATTGTGATATTCACCTGTTCAGAAATGAGAAACTTAGCATCAAAGGATCTATAACATTAATTAGAAAATTTAATTATATATGAGTGGCCTTTCAAAACAAAAGACCAACAAAATAAATTTAAGAAGTGAAAACACGAAGTTGCTACAGCAAGCTGAGAAGGAGTGAACACCTCTACTTCTGATATTTATTTCTTTAAAAAGTGAAATTAGAAAAATATATAGTACCATATTCTACACTACTCCTGTATATGTATTGACAAATGTATACACTCCATTTAATTATTTTAGAAATTTAAAAAGGGAGAAAGTAAGAAATGTATAAGGACAGAAGAAACAATAATGCACATAAGCAGATAGCATACATGAGTCACCAAAGTCTTTTAACAGCTTGCTTCAAATTGGCCTATTATTAGACAAAACAAGCTAAAAACAAACAAAACATTTACTTTGGTGAGTTTCTCTGAATGTTTTCACCTTAGGGAAGGATGTGTTTCCAGGATCTGAGTTAACAGTGCAACTTGTTACTGATTCTTGCAATCTGCAGGCAGAATCCTGAAAAACAGTCAAATTACTAGGAAGAACAAAATAGCAAATGGAAATAAAATGTAAAATATATAGTTTGCTATGAAAATACTTCCATAACTCAGATTCACTTGGGCATATAACATTTTTAAATTTATTTGTAAAATGACCCTAACTTGTAATACCAATATTTAAACTGGCCACTTGAGTATATCAAGCAAAAAACCTCAACTTTCAGACAGAAAAATATATTCTGATAAGAAACTGTATTTGAATAGCACAGAAGCTACAGCTTTTTAACCCAACATGCAAACTACTTGAAGACAGCTGGATTCATTCCAGATTTGCTCATCAGCAAAATCACTACCTTATTAGGCAGGGAGTAATAAGAGATACCATTCATATGTAATATTTCCATGGATTCCCCAATGCCAGAGTAAAATCCTTAGGAGGGCGTATTTTTGCTTAATTTCTTTTGTTTAGTTTTTAAAAAAAGCTAAAATCCAACACTTCCTTTCAGTTATTTTCAGGTTAAATCAATGAACTCAACAATAAGCAAGAATAGATTAAAAAAAATAAACAGCTATGTTTTTGGGTGTGCCTTTACACAAAATATGTCACAATTATATCATGAAGCTTGTTTGTAAACAGAACAACCAGAATCTCTAAGCTTGGCAACTCAGACAAGCGAATTACTCAGAGGTAAACTTTGTAGAATAAAATCCCAGTTATCTCTCTAAATATAGAATTAGTGGACCATTGTGAGTCCTTTCAAAGAATTATCTGAAATCTGCATTGAAACTGGGGGAGGGGGGGAAATCAAACTTTTTCAAAGTTACACTGAAGTAAAATTAGTTACATCTGAGATAAAAGTAAATATTGAAGTTATAGAAAGTAAGATGAGCATATCAAAATTGCATTAAACATAACTGGCAGCTGATTATCAAATTACTCAATATACAGCAATAGAAGCAGCATCACAGGCATTTTGTAACTGAATGTTCTGCAAAACACTGCCAACAATACAAATGTAAATAGAGTAAAACATAAATAATGTAAGCATTTTTATTTACTAATCGGATCATGATCTGTATACATACATTAAAAAAGGAGAGGGTATGAAGTGTACACTTTTATTTCCTTCTATCTCCTCTTCAAGTCCCAGGATTTTAGAGATTTCTGTCTCAGGCAGGAGGCTGCAATGGGTAGATGCCATCGTGAGAGGCAAGGAATAATCAGCTATTGTTGAAAACAAGGGGAAAAAAAAATAAATTCCTTTCTCAGGCTGATCCCAGAAGAGAGAGTAAAATCACATGCTTCTTGTTATTCAGTATTTTCATGAGTTAAAATTCTTGCCAAAACTATCAATCCAAACAATATTGTTTGCTGTGATACTAAGACTAAAAAAAAATTTAAGAATATACATTCAAGACTTCCAACACACTGCAGTGTTCTTTTTAACCAAGATATGCAAAAATAATGTTTTTAATCGCTTCTGAGTCTCTTCTGAAATCTATGAATTTCATAAAATCCCAGGAAAACAAACTAGCTAGCTCCTTAGGTTTGGATATTTGCTAATCTTACAGCATATTCAAAACAAATAATGAAAAATTCCAGAACTTAAATTGGCATGCCAAGTTTTTGCTTTTCTTGAGCTCAATAACAGATCCTTTAAATACTTAACTGTTAGAAATATGAAGTGCTGTGGACTTTCTTATCTTAATTCTTGGAGACTTCTGGGAGCTTTTTGTCTTGTTTTATCTTGGGGTGTTAGGGGGGGGTGTCCTCTAACATCGATAAATTATTCTAGTAGAATCAGCCCAACAAGGATTTTACTCATTGTTTGCAATGAGTTACTAGATCTTGGCACCCACAACTGATAATAAGGGATCATTTTCCACACCACACCGTCATCAACAATTACCTGTACAGGAGAGTTTGTGGTCCATCTTAGATCAAAATCAAGAGGTACAAATACTCAGGTGGTTTGAAATGTTAACCATAATATGGTCTTACAGAATTGACAGTTCAGTTTCCTTAGCTCATTAATTGCAAAAAATAAGAGTGTCTCTTTTTTCAGTGGGCCGTGGTGGTTGGCTGCAGTGTGGTTCTGTGAGCAGCTGCCTCAGTTGCTCAGGCTGGTCAGATGTTCTTTGGCTTCTGGGAATTAAGCAGTGTTGTGATCAAACCAGTAATTTGATCCAACTGTTTGTTATTTCTGTTGGGATTTAAAAAAAAGATAATAAAAATCCTTCATGAAGAAGCATAAAAAGCACATGTGTGGGTTTTTTTAATCCCAACAGCACGTATGAACACCCAGAGGAATTGTAACCTCATTATGCTAAGTAGCATATATCTAGCATAAAGCCACCTATGCCTTGGAAAGGTAAAGATTTCTAGACAGAAAATCTGGCCACATGCAGAGCAAAGAGAACATACAAGCACACCTGTCATTTTGCAAGTCTCATCCAAAAGTAGGGTGTGTTCTTGGCAGACCACAAGCAGAAGTTAAAAACCTCCTGCCTTTTGCAGCGGGTAAAGCACTGCTTCGTGCTTAATTACAGTTCTATTTGTCACTGTGCAGGGCGGGAACAGATTGCTCAGCTTTTAAATTTGGCAGGTCTTAACAGAATTGTCCTTGCTATCTTGAATAAATCAGTCTATGGACAGTTCTAATCTCTAGCAAGTTTGTCAGGATCTGTTCCAGTTTGGGTGGTACCACTGAAAGCAGACACTCTTATCAGAACTTCTTTCTGCTTTAGGGCAACTGAAACCTACATGGCAATTGTTTTAGCAGAAGTTTCTCTCCCCAGTTTTAACATTTGTCTCTCACACTATTACTATTTGATGTTTCCTAAAAGCTTTCTTTTTATAGACAGCATATTTCATTCAAGATTAAACAATAAATTAGAATTACTGTTTGGTGTGGTGGAGACTGTTACACTGATACTTTCAATATTTTGAATTTCAGCATTTTTTTCAATATACCCATTTTTGAGTATGTGGAATTACTTCATCCCTCTCCTGTTTATTTTTAAGCCTTTGATCTCTCATTTGTTTGACATAATTAAAAAGAATTTTTAAGAATTCCCAAGTATTAAAATCCATACTGTAATACTTCAAGAATGAATTAAATTAAACCATATTAGCAAAAGATGCATGAATGAAAACCCATGAAATATAATCTAAATAAAAACAATAATAATAAAAGCAATTCAATATTTTGAAACATTGAAAATTTCCGCCACTGAAAAAGCCTGGATTGCAAGAAATTTTGTGATGTATGGGAGAGAGAAAGATAGATCATATGCAGCTATACTAAACTAATTCTACTTTTTTTCCATACATTAAAAAATAACACTATTGCAGCAATGAAAACTGCAGTCTGCAAATAGAATTCATCTTACATAAGCAGTGGGTCTGTAATCCTAAAAGAAACAAAAATTATCTTGGCAAGAAATTTAAATCCAGATTAGCGCTAGAACCTGTAAGCCTCAGGAACCTTTTGTCATACAACATCAGGTTTAATGCAAAGGATACCCCAAATTTTTCTACCATAGCTGAAGAAGTTTGAAATCTTTACTTCAGCAGTTAACAGGCTTGACAATTCAAACAGTACCGTTGTGAAATTTCAAAGTCACTGTCCCACAAGCAACTGCTTCAGCTCTTGTAGTTATCACTCAATTTGTATCTGCAAGCTCAGCAAACAGGAGGAAGCAATGGGACTATGAATCAGACTTTCTGCCTATAAAACATAGAAGTTTTTAAAAAAAAAAAAAAAGGCAGGAATTTTTTAATGAGAATTAACAGATCCTCAGAAATTTCTTAGCAATAAACTGCAGTAGCAAAGGTCCTGGACCAAATCAGTAACTTACCTGTAACACATTCTTCGGCATGGCCTTGGAGATAATTCCTCTTTGCCTCAGCTGCATATAGAAGCAGATGGCAGTTCCTTAGTTCTGAGCCATGCTAGAAAGATATTTCCATTAAAGTCAGGAGAAGTGGAGATGGATAGGTGGAGTATTACTCTGGATTCCACACCAAGAATCTCTGCAAGGACTGAAATACACAAACAGGTTTTTTGGGCTTTGTTCTGTACACAAAAGCAAATCTACCCCATAACGAAAATATCATCAACAAATAGCCTGAAAGATAAAATCTATCTTTTATCCATAGACTTATGAAAATTGAATGACTTTTGAAACACTGGTTCAACTGCTTTTAAGGAAAGGAACAGTAATAGTTGAAAAACCTGATTTTAGCCAGATGAGTGGCCTATTATCATAACTCTTAGCATTTATTGACAAAAATATCTCAGTAACCAGGGATGCTAAAGCACCTTTCCTTCTCAGAAATAACCGCTTCTATGGGGCATAACCAGATGAAATTATATATAATATGTGCCAGTAGAATAACTGGGATCTAGGATACCAAAAGAGCAGCTCAGATTCTCCACAGCCTGAGCAAATTAGCATTCCATGTTGCCAAATGTAAGCCTACCCTCAAGTTTATTTTAGAGCAAGTCAGCAACAACCCTGCACAAAGGTATGTTTAGGATGATAGGAAATTTTCATGCATAAAAAACTCAACCAGAATAAGCTTTCATATGGCAGATATAATAAATTTCTGACATAAGTATATCATCTAACAGGGTTTTTTAACTACCAAGATCCTATTGGAGCACCTAGACAAGCCTCTGTTGATCTACTTTTGGAGGTGACCAGGGTCCTTTTTCCCATCTGTCCTTGAAGAGGGCAACTTGACCTTCGCAATAAGTCTATGACCATTGCAGTCAGGGCTACAGGATTCATTTTTTCAAATGGAAATACATCATACTCTAAAAAGGTTTCCTGCTTCTGTTTCTTTTTTTCAGAATTATACTTTTCAAATCAAGATATTCTTTCAGAGCATGAAATAGCCAAGTCATGAAGCCAGTTGGGTTTTCTTCTGATAAAATAATTACCATAATCACACCATCACCATATACATCAAAAATCTAAACAGCACCAGTCACAGGGAGAGAGAGAAGACTGATGCTTCTGTCCACTTTTTTCAGTAGTCTGCTGTTCACACACACACACAAAGTGGTCTGAAAACAACTAAACATTTACTAGAGCTTGGTCCTGGCTATACCTTTGCATGACTCCACCACTGTACAAAATGTGTTTGTTTATACAACACTGTACTTAGAATACTGGCTGCTGGGAAAGAACTGCAAATTTCATTCTACCTGCTTACTCTTACCAGCTTATAACTTCTTCCAACTGCATCCATTCTCTGTGCTTGTCATCAACTTAGATTATTTTCTCTGTTACTAAACCACACTGTCTAATTTTACAAACATTTCTTCAACTGCTTTACTGAACTAGGGAACACACAGGGAAATGGATTATATTTCACCCAAAGAATTAATCCATACTCTTTAAAATAATAACATCTCTTTAAAAACTTCTGTATTTGAAAAAATGGTGCATTACGTTCTCATTCTAAAGGTTGGTCTGCTCCACCCAAAATAAATTACTGCACATACGAATAAGCACAAAACCTGTTTGCAATGTGTTATGTGGTACCAAAAAAAACGTTGATTCATACCACATTGAGCTAAATTCTGTATTCCTCACACTTAGTATCATCTCACAAGATGGTTAGTGAATTCAGTCAGGATCACTCACAGCCATTACAATATCATTAGAAATGAGTAGAGGGGACGAAAAAAAAAAATCTATCTGTTCAGAAAGGAAACTTTTAGAATTACAGTGGTGCAGATTACACTGTAAGTATTCCTGTAAAATCTCTATAAGAAAGCTAGAACACAGTCAAAGTTTAATCCTAGTATTATTGTCATTTATAAGTTTGTATTTTGCAAGTATTTCTCCGCCTTATACACAAAAACAGATAGGTGTGTTGCAAAAGATCCCAAAGCTGTTACACATACTGGAAGTCACTGTGTATCACTCTCCTATTTCTTTTATAGTAATTTAAATCTAAGGTTACAGCTTTTCTGAATCTGTAGCCACCAGAAAAAATTCAGTGAACTATACTGAATGCCATATCCACTCTTCTTGGGTTCCTTAGAAATAATAGGCAGAGCCCTATAAACCTCTACAGAATAGCTAAAAAACACCCCAGTGTTGCTCACTCAAATGAACAGAATCTTTTCCATAGATTTGAAGCATTTCTAACAGCTACTCGGATTCCATCCTATGCACTCTTACTTTACTGTAACAAAACCTGTACGATAATAATGACTCACGATTAATGATTGCATGTGTTGGATTTTTTTTCTGAGCTATAGATCTAGACAGAATCTGTACAGCTTAAAATATTCCTTTAACATATCAAAATACACACATACTTTCACACATTCTAGATGGAGTGTTCTTCATCCTAGACTTCATTACTAGCCTAAAAAAAAAAAACAAAAAACCCTCATAAAATCATTCTATCTAAATTCTCTTCAGTGAGATGAATTTATGACAGACACTATTCCCATAGAACTAATCTCCTTATTATGTGACTGAATAGTTGTGTCACATCCTCTCCCCCATTTTTCACGTCAGATCAATTCTATTTGGATTAGAGGTGGAGATACACCGTAAAAGGAAGACAGTATTTGAGGCCTCATTCCAAATACATGTTTTCCTACTACTTTAGGTTCCTGATGCTGCCATCCTCTATTAGCAGAAGCCCCTTTAGGCTTGCAGACAGGAGTTGTGCCCCAGTACAGAGAAGGCTCTTAATCCACTTACTGCTACAAACTCCTTCTTGCATTATTAGAAAAAGGCACAAAGACAAGGCAGCCCTGTGAAAATAGTCCCCAAGCATTATGCTTCTGTTCTCTTGCTTTATTGCATAGTAAATATGATGAGTTTATAATTTGAGTTCTTTCAGGAGCCAGCCCTGCTACGTGATCGTGAAAGCCCCCAGGGGTTCTGATTCCTTATGCATGATCAAGCTTATCTCAACAATTTAGAATTATACTGTATGTTGGGTTCTAACCACATCTTTGAAATTTTGATTTCAGTCATGTGTTGTTGCAGTAAAACTCACTGTGCTTCTGTGCTTTGAAGGACTCTTCATAGTTTTCCCATATGCTATGGGATGAAGCCTTAAACTTCTCAGCTGATGATGGTAATTGACCTTTAGAAAAAAATTGTGAAACACTAAATATAAACCAGTACCTCAAGTATAATTAATAAAAAGAACTTGCAGCACTTTACCTTACGAAAAAACCCGCACTGAACTCTAGGGCTGTATAAATAAATTGATTTTTCAATCGCTGTCTGAAAATAGGCACTGAAATTAGTTGCTACTTTGAGATTGACCCAAAATGCATGTGTTCTCTGTTGTCATGGCAAAATAAGTAAAAACAGTTAATTTAAATTTAATTTGGCTTCATTTTGGAGTTTTTAAAGGCCTCACAAAAGTATGTTTTTAAATAGTGGATTTTAAAAAGATGAGCATATTAAATCAAATTATTTACACCTAAAAACAACCCACACTTTCGAGGTTCATTGTGAGAAAAACAGTCTGAAAATTTGATGCAAGTTCACACATCATTCCTGTTGAACCAAGTTTTCATTTCTGGCCAGCACTAAATAATTCATAATTCAGTTAATCAAATTTAAGACAGTAAGGGAAAAAAAAAAAGTTCTATTTCCACATTAGCTTGCAAATGAGACAAAGTCTTTTAACAACATATTTTGTGAAAAGCAGTCATTTCAATTTTACATTCCAAAGAATTGTCTCACTTTCCTTTGTAGCACCTCTCTTTCAGTTCCTACTGACCATAACCGTCATGGAAGATTTTCATGCTGCCTTCCCACTCCTCATGTAATGTCATCCTCCTTAACATTACACACGTGGTTAGCAAGGAAAGGAAAGCAGCCGCTCCAGGAAAGATGCAAAGCAACGTGGAGGCAACATTATCAGCAGGTCTGTAAGGAAAGGTAAGGACAAAACAATAAATGGAAAGAGTCAAACAAGAAGAGGAGAAAAAAAAAGCATCAGCTAGGACACTGCATCAGGCTGCTCAGGCAGGTGCAATAAAAATAGGTTAGAACAGAAGGGCTAAATGCCAGCAGCTTTGTCCCAAATGTAGCCAGCAGAATAATTCTTAAAAATTAACTGTGAAAAGAAACAATTGTTGTACTGCTTTCAAGGACTGATATAGGCTATGAGTAGGGTATTGACACAAAGGTATTAATCGAATGCATGTGGTATTAAATTCTCCTTTCACAAATAGAGGTTAGTGTCTGCAATTCAATCTATTGTCAATTTAACCACAAAACGCCCTTAAAAGTTATGACAAACAGAAGATCACATAACGTCTAAAAATTAATTTATCTCTGTGCAGTGTGATTTAAATCGGATCTTTGCTGACCATTAAAGAAAATACTGGAAGTGGCTGTACACAGAGAGCCATTCAAAAGCAAAAGGGAAGAAGAGGCAGAAAAGAGTATGGTTTTCTACTAATGTCTTCCTTTCACGATATTTTTTTACATATTACCAACAATTGTATGTTTAAAGATTCAGTAGCCGTTTTAATTTGGCTGTGCTTGGCACAACTGTCCATTTCCTTGAGCCGACTACAAGGACAGACCACAGTGATTCAGGTTCCTTCTGAAAACATATCAAAGGGTCAATAAATAAATAAACTCAAGAGTTTATTATGACCTAAAATATTTGTACAGTAATTTTAGGGAAAACAGTGCTCACAGGGTTCTCCTAAGAGCAGAGTGGAGGAGTTGGTTTGGTTTGGTTTTTTAAAGTCCCTTAAGAAAGTAAAATCAACAGCATTCTGTTTACATCGAATTTAGGACTTGGAAATGTCCAGTTGGTCTGGAGAACCTTTGGACATAAACAGTCCAATGCGGAATGAAAGAGGAGATTTGATATTCTAATTTATTTAATGGCAAAGCAGGGATTATTCCCATATGCCTCCTCCAGATATTTCACATTTTTCTTCTAGCAAGTATTTTTCACCATGAAAGGGTAAATTGCATGAAATTTGAATTAAAGAGACATATTCTAATAGCAATAAGCCATGCCAGGGTGTGCATTACTAGACTTATTGGCAAGCCTTTCAAGTGATTGAAGGTACTTAGTCTTCAGGCTGTTTCTTTGCAGCATACCCAGGACATGCACCAATAGCCTACACACATCCATCTTTGTGGGGCTTATTACTACTACATATTAATCACCATGGCAGTCTGGTGTTGGTTACTAGTCATTCCCCCACAGCTGGAAAAGACTGAAAAGCAAAGGTTTTGTTTGCGATTAAAATACCACAGTGTCTTTAGGGTCTTGGGAGAAGTACAGTTTTCAGTCCAAAGAAGTGATACTTTCAGAGCTCCAATAAGCATTTAATCTTGCTAATACAGGCAACTTCAGATGCAATACTCTGATGTTGTACTAAAAGCTGATCATGAACACAAAATGTGGTAAATTGATCATACAGTGCATCTAAACAAGGAAAATAAGCAAAAATTTATATAAATCATTCTTATCACAAAAAATATGTTGAGATTTCAGTGCTTCAACAGCACTTGATGGACTTCTGCTACATCAACTAGCTACATTTACTTTCTCAATTTACAAATCAGAGCAAACCTAAAAAAAACTAGCTGAAAGTGAGAGAGCGCAATTCTTGGTCTTTATAAACTCATTTATCAGGATGTGCAAATTCCTGTGCCCAGTGTCTTTTACCAGAGTCTTCTTCATGCTTTTGAGGACATTCTCCTGTACTGCCTGTAACGGGTGTGTGTGTTACCTCAAACACGGATGCACAATACACAACACTAATTGCATTCACGGCTTAAAACATTTCCTCTGGCTGATGGACTGCAAACAAGAACCCCGACTTACATGATTATTCCATTAAAACATAATTTGATATTTAGTTCATTATGGAGCACATATAAGAGCTACGATGCATCCATTCTGGAACTTCAGGGTTCCTACAGAATCCTGGGTGATTTGTTTATGATGTGGTGATGATTGACTGTCAGTTACTAATAAATGGTAAATAAAAAAGTAACCTGTGATATTAAAGTACTACATTAGCTACATTGTGATTAAATTACAGTAACACCACCAGCTATAAACCTTTATAGAATCTCCTCAGCCATGCAGTAATTCTCCTAACTATACTATTATGTAGAGCACAAATATTTCTTTGTAAGTCCGAAGCAATACATCAGGGAAGCATTTACTGCTAAAGCTAGATTGAGAGTAAATGCATCTTGGGTTGCTATGAATAAAGCTCTAGCTTCTCATTACTTTATGACAAGACACAGAAATTCACTTTACTTTTCATTTAAGCTTTTCTGCTCCAGTTTATAGATGTATGCCTTCACGCTTTTATTCCCTTCTCGCTTCAGCCGTACGTAATAAATGATTATAAATTTTCACATTTGACCACCTCTCTGCTAGTCTCATGCTTAATGCACAAAGTTAGGAAGCTGCAGGTAAAAATTTCACAAACACTTTTATTTATGATGTTGTCCTTGGTAACGGAAATTTCAATGTACTGAAATGAAAAGTATGATTAAAGGGATACGACGTCCTGACAAGGATAGTAGAGGGCAGCCTTCTATTTCCCACTGAAAATATATAATACTTTTTTGACATCAATTTCATAGAGAATAGACATGGGCGAGTCATGAAAAAAAGACACAAATATGTTTCTAACTTCACTGTTGTTCTACTGTCTTAAATGAAACTTATTCCAGAAATATTTTGTCCAAGTTACACAGCTTTCAAGTTAAAGTCAGGCACGTTATTTAGTATAAGAAGAACACTGTGCAGTTAAAAAAAAAAAGTCTTACTGATAATTTTCTGCAAAATTTAAAAATAAAACACATCTCCTCTTAAGAGAGATATTCCTTTCTAGTTTTCTCTTGTCACTTTCCTGATCATTTTACCACTACAATAGGATTTATTGCTTGTAGCTTTTTGTCTGGTTTTTATTCTAAATTCATTTTAGCTAACTCATATTGTCCTGTGCAGCTAAAAAGTTGTGACAGCCTCAAAACATTTGAGGAGGAGCACCCTAACAAGGATTGATTTATTTTTAATTAAACTCCTTTTGTCTTGTCTTTAAAAAAAATCAAAATTAAAGTTTAAAAACTCCATATAAAATTAAGAGCATTGCTCCTATTTATGGGTAAATGGGAGAACTGAAATAACAATAAGGTTATGTTACTAACATTCATAGTTTTAGATTACATGAAAAATTAGATTAATCTAAAATTCCCAAAGAGAAATCCATCTTTTTGGGCATTTTTTAAAATAAATTACTTCAGATTAGTACCTCATTCTTATAAGTGGTACATATAATTGGCAGGTGATATTACCAGTTAAAGTATTATTATTATTTCTTCTTCTTCATAAAGTAATAATAATAATAATATCATCATCCCCAAACACCTGCTAGAGTTTACCTTCCCAGCAAATGTTTCCAATAGCATAGATACAAATATAAAACATTTTGGAAAATAACTCTTGGACTTCCACATTCCAGGAACCAATGTTTAAATTTATTTTAAAAGTATTCAGTAAATAAAGCTTCTACATTTGGGCTTTTTAGGAAAAACAGACTAAGCTATGGAGAAGAGGGGGATAGTTCAGAAGTTCTATACATCAAAAACTGAACTTTTCACCCCCAAATGACTGTTTCAAATCCTGCTTGGATTGCTACAGACTAAAACTTGCTTTTATGCATTAGATATTTAACAATATGTAGACAAAGTTCTGAGTTTATATTCACTGTCAGATGCATCTGTGTACAATTCATAGTAAATGGCTTCTTGTGACCAGCATTAACTTGCATAATTAGCAGAGATACAGTAATGACCAAACTTTTCTACTAATCCTGTGAATTTTATCAATAATACCTTGGCAGGACAACTGCAGCAAGTCCCACCTTTTCTTTAACAGTACTAATGACTGAGAGAAAAAAATCTAGAATATCATATTGGTATTAAGAAGTTGTGCTTATTAAATTCGAGGCATTGTTTCCCAAAGAAGGGTTGGGGATTTACAAACACATAAACCATTTTTTCTGTTGCCAACACCCAGTCATTACACGAAAACCTCATGGATGTACAGTTAGAACATTTTTCAGCGTGTGCTCGTAACATCATCATACCTTTCTTAATAGAAGAAGCTACAAAGATTTTGTGACACATTCTATTTGTTGCCTAGCTATCACAAATCCCTGAAAAACACATTATGTCTTATGTCAGTTATTAAAAAAAGGCAAACCAAAATTATAATGAAAAGAAAATTACTGAAAATTATAATTGGAATGTCTATCTTAATCCATTTCAGATTTACTGTTACCCTGAGGCTTTACACCTTGGTATTTTTTCTTCTCCCTCACCAAACAATTACAAGCTACTGTAATTATTGCTTTTATAATCATTGCCACTATAATACCAGCAATCCACATTGCTGAGCACTCTGCGTAGTGTCCTTACCCAAGCACACTCTACTCTAAATGCATTTTAATATTTGTAGTTTGAAACCTGACAAAAATGTCCTTAGAGTAGACATGTGGGATCAATTATGCGAAATAAAGCATACAAGTTAAAAGTACAATACCACAGCAGAGCTCACACTTTCTTTTTAACTTTCTAATGTCTCTGACCCCTCTGTACAAAAGCACTTTAATCAACACTCACATACTAGATTTTTTTTTAGTCTTACCATTTAACAAGCTGTAAAAAATGTTTAACAATCAATTATATACATCAAGTTGATATGCTGCAGGAGTGAGGGTCATTTATGCTTAGAGCTACAGCTGAAAGAGTTTGGGAAAGCCACATGGGGAGCAAAAATCACTTTTCCCTTTTAAACTTGCAAGCAAAGGACAGCTTAATTAACCCAGTAGAGAGGGTCTCCTCAACGTTTCCAAAGCTCATTGTAAAAGCACTGTCAACTCTTCTCTTGGGCCTTAAGAGCATTTGCTTTATGTCTTCAGGTTTCAGCTGTGCACACAGCACCAATAAGAAATGTCACAATCAAGTGATCATATTAGCTAAATTTGATTCTGATCGCATGGCCTAATCCACTGCTGGAACAATAATCTAAATCTGGACCTGGCTACTGATGTCTGGTATGAGATATGGGTCAGTGAACATAAGTGCTCTATTTGTAATCATAAAAAGAGAGATAATGCATAGGATGCTAAACTATTGCTTTGCCTCCCCTTCATCTTATGGGGAAATTGATGGTCCATATTCTCCAGAGGGATAGGGAGAGGATGTGGCTGATTAGGAATCAGGGATTTGCTCTGACTGTGCATCTTTTAAAGAGATTTCTTTCCTCTCTTAGCACTGTTTTCAGAAGGATGAGAGTCATAAGAGTAGATTCCCTGCTGTTCAACTAAGGCATTGCTTTTAGGGAAGGGGAGTCTACTTCATTACTTTATTAATCAAAAACACCACCCAACTCATTCTAAGTTCTTAGGCAGCTCAGCATGGTTGCTGAGACAGCTCCACCTACTCTTCTTAGGGTTCGTATGCAGGCCAACTTCTTAGCTTTTGGAGAATCTCCAGGATGTCACATTCCTTGTGGAGTGTGTCTTTGCATTAGCTTGGCAGACAACTAGCAAAGAACTGTGGCTTTCTCTGTCACTGTCTCTGACAGGCAGCAGGAGACTTCATTTTAGAAGGCATTTACTTTTGCTAGTATATATATACCATGGCATTAGACTAGGGCAATCACACTCTGTTCAGGACAAACAAACAAGGCCATTTCATTGACACATGCATTTGAAAGTAAGTGCTAACTCGTAGGACAAGTCAACAGTTAAATGGGAAGTATAATTTAGAGGTTTAACTTTTTTAATTTACTGTAGTCTTGAAAAACAGCATAACCAGAATTCTTCCAGAATGATATATAAAGTGAGGCATATAGGGCACGTACAGGACACAACACATACCTTCAGCACATCCCAAGTATTCCCAGTGCCTTGGCACAAGTGCTGCAGAGTTAGCATGCACCTCAGATTCCATCTAACAGACACTTCAGGGGAAGATCCAGGGAAATCTTGACAGATGGTAGCTCTAACTAAAAATCTGTTACTAAGTGTGGAAGTTCTGTTGTTGTACAAGTTAAATACTAAAGCGGTTTTTAGTGTGAAAGTAAGATTTTAAGAATATTGTTTCTTGCCTTGCTTTTTGGTGACTCTTAACCTACATTGGGTATTTGAATTACTACAGATGCACTGATCTGACTTCAACCTGAAGTTACTGAGGTTTTATAAGACAGCAATAAAGCTTTCTTTGCATTAACCAGCCAAGCACATAAACATTTTAATGAACTGTTTTTACATGGTTCATTGAGTAGCTCCTAGTCTCCTATAATACAAATCACTTCTCTGTCACACTTGCCCCTCTCACACAGCCTTCTGCTCTCAAGTCTATGAAACGGAATAGCAGTTCTGTGGATATTCAGCAGATATGACGTTCTAGCCAGTAAAAATGTTTAAGCTATTGTGCCATACACAGAAGATCTCCAGCAGTCTCAAGCAGAGAAACAAGCTGCACTGCAATCCCCGAGCAAACTGCTCGGGACCTCCCTAAAATAAACCTCTTGGAGCTACCGCATTGCACCGCAAACGTTTCAGACAATGAACTACAGTGTTGCCATGGAGCACTGGGGGAGCTAAATTGTCATTAATCATAGAACATTCCATCTCCCAAACAGGTATTTATTTTATATTGACCTAAAGGTTGAAATAAATTATTGAAATCAACATCACTGTAGACCAAATCTCCTTGGAATAATTAAATTACATTAACGACAAGCATTTTGGTGTATTCTAGTCAACCTTTAAAAAGCAACATGAAAAGCATAAAATATTTATTGTTATGTTTTCAAATAGACTTTATGACACGTTATGTATTTTTGAGATTAAAGATTAGTTCTAACACATGATTTAATAATGAATGCAAATTATAAATGAATATTTAACAAACCATATCACGTTTTATGTCTTAACATATCCTTTGCCATTACTGTGACTGAATGAGAAATGGCTCTGTGATGTATTGTCCTGCTGCCTAGGGCCCTGGTGTTTTCACCTTGATATGGCCTTTAAAATAAATTAATTTGTTAACATTTAAGAACTCTGTGTAAGAGTTGACATAAAACATTTATAAGTCTGTTTATGATTGAACAAGCCATGCACTAATCAGATAATATTTATTGTAAAAATAATTTATTTGGCCAATTGTTCCATGAAAAAAAAAAAGAAATGGAAATGTTTATTTCCAAACTGAGTTTAGGATAAAGTGGTACTAATGGTACCATAAAGATGTTATATAGTGTTAATATAACCTGAGCATTAAAAACATAATGAATTTGCTATTTATGAACCAGTAAGTTTTACCTCAACCCTGAAATAAACTTCTGATCATTACAGGCCTATTAACAACTTTTCTGTCTTCTTTTCCTTCTCTTTATCCTTATTCTCTTCTTTGCTTTCCCCTACATGGTCAGAGTCACATTTTTGATATTTGTAGAATGAATTAAATTATGCTTTAAAAAGAAATATTTTATTCCAAACAATATTTTGTAGTATTCTGTGTGTTTAAGTGGCAACACAGACTACTACCACAGAAAGACAAATATTCTCATCTACTTTTCATTATTAGTTTTAATGCTATATCTATCCCTGTTAAATTTGCTTTGATGTTACAGGTAAAAAAAATGCAAAGAAATACAGGCTTCTCAGCTTCATAATTTTGTTCATTTTAAGTGGCCTAATTCAGACTTCCTGTTAGGAGAATATACTACACACAACTTAAACCAAAAACCAGCCATTACGCTTGGTGGGAGTTTCACTAAATTGTCCAGCAAGTTTTAGTGATTGAAATAATAAATTACCTGTCTGCCAGTGCTCAACTGAGCTGGCCACGTAGATCACTGTCCTAATTTAATCAGCTAGGAATGAGACTTACAGGAGGTTATCATGAGAACTTGGCTTATAATGTTTTATATTTACATAGCATTCTAAACATTTAAAGGTTGATTAAAAAAAAAGGAAAAAAAAACCTGGTAACAATTTTCTTCTACTGGCCCTTTCAATTCAATATTTCCACACCCAAATACAGTATTTAAAGAAGAGAGTTTCAGCTATTTTAGCAAAAATAGAACAATAACTTAAGAACAGAAAGAGGAGGATAGGCTAGGTAGGATAAGATTCAAAGAGACACTATCACTAAAGGACAGTAAGAAATTAAGAATGAAACGATTACCATTAGGTGAACAAGAAATTAAAGAAGAAATTAAGAATGAGCTTGATTTTTAACTGGCAAGAGAACTTTCTACAGCAATCCCTATTCTCTTCTCCTAGTGTTTGCCCTGTCTACCTAGAGTGCACTGTCACACAGAGGTTTGGGTGCATTTGTTTTCTGATTTTTTATATATTTTCTCACATCTCCAAGACATTTCTACCTCTTCCTATCATCTTCTTCCAGTCATCTCTCCTGATTAATTTTTGCCATTATTTTCTTCAATTTCTGCCTCCAGTGCTCTTCCTCATCACTGTTCTCTTGTGTTCACTTCAAACTATTTCTGACATAAGCTATGCAACCTCCTAAGACTTATCTCACAATCAATTTGGAGATCACTGCTATTTAAGCTCCATCTCAGTTCAGATTTCTTTTATTCTTCCACTGCTTCCTGTATCTTGGGGAAAGCCACTACCATCACCAATTTTCTCTCATTTTAGGGCCCGTAAAAAGAGATCTATGAGTTTGCAGTACTACATTTTGGACATCTGTGCTGATCTCTTCATATACAGACAAAAGCCTAAGCTGAACTGGATGACAGACTAGTTTCACTCAGTAGAACAACATTTCAATTCTCCACAGCATTACTCACGACCCAAGAAGCTTTTCTTCCAGACCTAAATCCCAGATATAACAATATTGTTTCTCTTTGCCATATTTTTTCTTTGAATTTTCCCTGGAACTCCTGTCAAACACTTTATACCAGTGTCTTTTTCACTTATTGACTGAACAGTTAACACAGCTGACCTAAAGCATCACACCCAAGACAGAGAGAATTTAAAAGCCAAGCAGAACATCAGACTACGATGTGAGAATTACACAAACTTTGGTTTAACTGTCCGTGTTCTCAAAGTGTTAGCATTTTATATCAAGACTGATGCACATTTCAAATCTGACTGAAGTTGTTTTGGTCTTATTTTTAATTGTCTTGGCTTTACTCTAAGGACAACAATCTCCTTAATTGCGCAGAAAGATTTCCAAGGAAGATATGTGGATTTGCCTGCTCTGCCACACTACCACCAACTTTTCTCAAAATTCTCAAGAAGCAACAAACCCTCCTCTGAATACCCTAATATTTAATATACATTCTGGGCCTTACCCAGTGCCCACTAAAGCCAACTAAAACAGTTTCATAGACTTGGGTAATGTTTTACTTGAGGCTCAAAGGCAGCCAATGACTATAAATCAGATAAGCAGCTTCACAGATTCTTCTCTCTCCCTCAACTCTCTTGAGCTCTCTAAAAACACTCATGATTGGTACAGTCTAATGAGCTACATAAGACAAGTTAAAATATTTTCCAGCACTGTACATTAAAACCAAAATCATAGAAATCACTTCACCTGTGGCAACGTAAAACTTGAGTCAAGGTTCACACAAACTAGTATTACAATATTCTATTCATTTTCCTATTAAGCCCATTCTGCCACACGTGTCTAGTTACAATTTCTGCTTTGAAAAATTAGCAGTTACATTTACAGCCAGAGAAAAAGAAAGCAGCAAAATTTGGATAAGACAGCATTATTGAAACTGGTACAGGAGAAATAATGGAGAGAAATCAAAGAGCCGCTTTCAGAATTACCACTTGAAAACTTAGGAATGGAGAAAACAAAAACAATTCCCAGCTGAAGAATAGACAAAGAAGATAACCCTCCCATAGGAGCACAGCATGATAAGTAGCCACAGGGAGAATCACTGTGATCAGTCAGAAAGGCAGGAGAGTTATTAGCTTAGCCCTGAACCTCCTACTTAATGTGGGGCCAGTGGTGATAGTTAACAGACCCTGGCTAAGGTGACAAGCTTTGGACCTGCTTGAGGAAATCCAATTGAGGAGCAGCCATGAGGAACAAGAAGCTAGAAACAGATGTTTCAGCTACCAGGATGTGCACACATTTAACCTGAATATGTAGAAAAAATATTATTTTCTATAGATAGTGATTTCATCTCCTTCTGCAGCTCAGGTACTGTCAGATCTCATTATCCACGGCTAAAGTGCTTCCTTCACATTTCGGAATAGATCTTAAATTCAAGCAGAACTGTTTGAGTCACAGATACTGAATGAAGAATTCAAGGCATTAGATTAATATTCCAAGGATAATTTTAGTATTCAAGCAAAACAAGGCTTAAGTCATGGGAATACAAAAAGTTAAATTTCAACAGAGTTAAAATAATGACTAATACCTATTTAACCCAGCACACACCATTGGGAAAGCTAGAGCTTGCTTTCAGCTGTCAAATCATATTTAGCAACTAATGTGGATTACATGTACATGTATCAATAAATACCTGGACTGCAGTCAAAAGGGGACAGGGAACAGGTTTGTCAGAAGGAGCTGATTACACTCCAAGACAATTATGCCAAATGCAACAAACAAAATGCCAAAGACTTAAACTGGTCTTTCGTGCATCTCTGGTTTCCATAGCATATGAATGAGAACACAGAAGTCCTGTGGGAGTATATATCATATATATAACATATACTTATGTACATGGTGTACATTTTCCTTTGCAGTTCTACAAATCTCGTTAACATTCATGAAAACTATATATGCACCTCAAAAGGACAGAATGCCCTGATAGGTTGATTTTTACAAAAAACTTACTATTCTCAACACAACGTATGTCTGTTCCAGATTTCAAACACACCCCATTTTAGGGACATACAATATCCTAAATAGTTGCTGCTAAATTTGTTTATTGTTCTACATTGAAAAGTAACATAAACAAAATATGTATGAAAGGAAACTAATACCATTGACTGCAAAAGCCTATCTCTAAGCACACAAGGAACAGTGAAATATCTTTATAAACAACATTTGTTTCTATGCCTTTAACTTCTTAACTTTCTTACATAGTTTCAGAGGATAAGAGTAAGTTACGCTACTATTTCAACTTCTTAATTTTAGGTACTGAAAATAAGTTATAGTGATACAAACTTATGTTCTCTTTTGCTGCCATTTCCAAAGCAAATAACCTCAGTAATTTCTAAGATAATAATAAAATTAGAAACCCCTGGAAAAAGTGTTGGGTTTGTTTTGTTGTGGTTTTTTTTTTTTTTTAATAGAATCTTTTACTCTTTAAGATTGAGTTTAGTCCTTGCTTCTAATTAAGGTAGAGTATGATAAATTACTCTGATATTTAACAAAACCAAAGATGTTATCAGTTGTCTTTCTCCATTTATATAATACCATGGGGGCAGGGGAGAAAGGAAGCATTAGTACATAAAATTAAACACTTCTTGAGAGCTATAAGTTTTCAAAAAATTGAATGTTAATGATAGCTGTTTTACCAAATTACGAGCACTTAGGGTTGATATAAGGATACAGAAGTTTTTGTTAAATATAGCCTAGTAGCACATGGATTATTATGAACCCAAAGCAAACCTCTTTAAAAATATCCCTTCAGCTTGTTTTAAATAACAATAGTTTTAGGAACATCTAGAGAAAAATTTAGCTTGTACTTCAGAGGAACTCAGTGGTCAGAAGGCAAGCAATCTACTCCTCCTTTCATATATACATATTGTAAGACTATTATAATTCTGTTGTATGCATTATATATTATGTAAATTATATATATTTTATTTCAGCCACTTGAAGGAGCTACAGCCTTCTCCCAGCTGATACACCTTCCCTAAAATAAAACAAATTGTAAAACAATGTTAAAGAATGGACTGAACAAAATATCTGCTCCACTTACATATAGTAAGTCAGTTTATTCTCTTGTTTCTGCCATCATGCTCTTGAAAATGTTATTTTTATGAGCAAAGATTTTGTTTAAACAATTTTTCATTTTATATATGAAAATAACTAGAAGGCTCCAAACTTCAAAAAATGAAACATGATGTTCCAAACCAGTGTAATTAATGTAAAAAAATAAACTGCTCTTTAAAATACAAGTAAACTACCAAAATAAAATCAAATCTGTAAAAAAGTTTGTATTGCTTTTTAAGGTTAAATATCATTTTCATTACTTCTGTGCAATATTTCCTTACATTTCAAATAGATGAAAGTAAAGCATGCTAGAATGACTAAAATAAAGCTGGTATCTGACAGCAAAGATGCCAAACACCAAGTTTCCTTGAAAGTTCAATCACTAAAATAACTATATGCTAAAGAATATGTGTGCCTGCAGGAAATTTAGATAAATTCTTCACCACAGAAGCAGACTATGTCTGTTGTACAGTATGAATTGCAGTGTTCAATTTCTTTATTGACTACTAAGCAGATATTCTGAAATATTTGAAATCAAACACACATAAATTAACATAAAAGCAAATGTAACACAATCTTCAGTAATGATGGGGTGTAAGACCAAGAAAACCACTGACCGGGAAAAAGCACCAGAAGTGAACACTTCCTAATTGAAATTTTCATTTAATCGGGACATGTGAAAATGTGATAATAGATGACTGGCATTTATATGGCACTTCATGTACAATTCTCTACACTGATTAAAATGGAAGGTTTTCATTATTCATAGCTTATACTTGAAAAAGCAGAAAGACAATGCATTCATGCAAGAAATATCAAAATATCTACCCTGAATTTTTTTAGCCTGGGGGATTGGGGCAGGGGTAAATAAAATCAAGACATAGCAGTTTCTACAACCATCATCACATGCAAGGAGGTGATATGGTTGGTTAAAACACGATCACTTTAAGCTGCTTTGTCATCTCACATGTCTGTTTACAGTTGGGTCTACATGAGGCAGTTTTTGGCATACTCAATTCCCTGTTTTGAATAAGTTTATACTGAATTTAAAATATACAAAGGAATCTTCTTCCCAGCACTTTGCTCTAATAGAAGTCCAGCTACTTCCACATACAGCAGCTGGAAGTCTGCAAGTATAATGCACAGTTATCCGAAGAAGTCACTAAGGCTGCAAAGGTTTCCTCCGATTGTGATATGCATTTGTGTGAATTCCAACACTTCTAAACTGCTTTACAAGCACAGCTATAAACTCCAAGTGGCCACGCATAATCCCAATCAACAGGTGGAGAAATTAAAGGCAAAAAAAATTACCAAATATGCAAAATTGTCTGGGACCGCTTAAATACTAATCAATGCCTAGGCCTTGTTCTCACGCATCCCGGTGATTGGTTTTACACAGTATCAGATAACTTGCAAATTAGTGTTACAAAGTTTCTTCTTTAACTGAAAAGGCTGAGGCTATAAACATTTTATTTCACTATCTGTCAGACTGTACTGCTATGTTCCCCATGTCATTTCCATGTTTTTTCTGGCACTAGACTCAGATAGAAAATAAATTTTTTTCTTCACAATTCAATGAAAAGAACAGTTGCTTCTTAGTTCTCCATTACTTATTCTTTGGATGTAGCTTATCTGGCTTCTAATTTTCAAATAGATTTTTAAATTTCTATTTCAGTACTTCTATAAGGATAAGATGATTAGGGTCTAAAAAATAATCAGCATCCGTATGAAATCCTATGTGCCTCTAAGCAGGATCTAAACAATATAGTTTCATGAAAGATTCTAAAGGATAATTATGCACTGCTTTTTTTGTTAGTAGGTACAAGTCCCACACCACAAACACGATACCAGAATCATCTTTAGTGCAATAGGTAAAGATCTGAAAGAATGTGCTCTGGGGAAATTGAAGGATAAACATGTGATTGGGTTTTTCTATTAAAAACAAACAAACAAACACCACCGAACAAATGCTTTCACTCCAGAGGTAGAGGCTAAAACACCTTCAGAGACTAAGGGCCATGCCACCTCACTATTATGAGCAACATTTAGTGACTTATATACAAGCTAATATTATTTGGTATGGAAGAAATGTCACAGCACAGGGTGAAGAGACCACAAAAGAGACCCAGTATCTGGGTGCCATCATCTTTACTGTCTCTAACACAAATAACTGAAGGAATACAGCAGGAAACAAGGAGAAAATTAATGCCAGCTCCAAATGTGGAGCTTCAGACAGACTTCTATTGTCATCTGGTGTGCAATCAGGCTAAAACTCCTTTGTTTTCAACTCTACTCAAAATATAATTTCCTGATCTAATCCTGTTTATTGCCAGTATGAACATTTTTGACCTCAAAAGGTAGCCAAGCAACATTAATGACCCAAACATTAATTCTTAAAAAGGCAGTATGTTAATTTATTGATGCAGATTCATTTTTGCCCCTAAATACTCACACTAAAAATCCTCCTAAAAGATAAGTGAGGGTCTCACCCACAGAACCTCCTTCCTTCAAATAAGAAAGTCATAATCCAGCATCAAGACAGGATAGTAACTTTGGAAATCTATAAAATTAAACCTAAATGTCTTTTCTTTTACACCAGAAAAGGGGGATGAGTCTACTCTTACACACACACAAAAAAAAAAAAGTATCTGCATGACCCTCCCAGTGAAGCCTTTCTTAATTTGATGATCTGTTGCTTTGACATCTTTGGTCATTATGTGTTTCATGGAGTGTTGTATTAAATAGAAACAACAGAAATAAATTTCAAACCCAAATATTTTAGATGTGTATCTGAAATGCAGATGCATGTGTCTGGCAAATGATTGGTGTGTTTAAAGTACAAAGTTGATTGACACGTGCTTTCACTTAATGATGGTAATTACGAACAATAACAACTCCAAGCCACATCTGTTCAATGTAACAATCTTGTTGTGCTATGCAGATTACACTGAGAGCTGTCAGAAATGCCAATTTTGCCACAAATCATGCATAAGCACATTTGTAAGACAAGAAACAGATTAATAAGCATCAACACTTTTCTGTAAACACTTGTTGAAGAGAATAAAAGCTGTTAGCACTGAAGGAAATGATACAACAGTGGATGCTTTCTCTATCGAGCTTGAAACAAGAAATCACAGGAAGGACAAAAGTGCAGGCTAAATCCCCAAAGAAAAAGTCCCTCTGTAGCAGACCAAGATGTGGAAAACTCAACAATTACACTACATGCAAACAACATATAATCATACTTTTTCTTTCATTTTGATCAGTTCTCACTTAAAATCTGCATTTTTGACAGCAGTAGATAATATACAAACAGGATGTTTTTAAGTTGCACTGAATTGAAATATCAGGTTTTTTATTTAATTGCACAATATGCAGACCTACATTGAAGCTAAATGAAGAAAACTGAAATCGCTAAGTCATAAACATACAAAATTTTTTTATCGTATCATAATTGCAGATACCTTTATTCAAAAGCTGCTTAAGATTCAGGGTTATGTTTTTTCTATAGCAAAGAGGCATGGAATTATAGGCACATAGTCTCAGACAAGTCATTAATGTAATATGACCTTGTTTGCTTTTGTATGACAGAAGACATTATACAGCTGACATGCAGTATAACTTTAGAATAAATAACATGATTTTTAAAAAGGTTCTTAGGTATATTCCTCTGTAAAATATAATTAAAAATTTGAAATAAAGATTTATTTTTTTTTTAATCTCTTTGAGAAGCAGTTTTCCACTGATGTGACTTAGTGGACTCTAAATAATCAACACAGAAACTGTGTGTGCACTTATAATAGAAACTTAACAAATCATCTTTTTTGAAGTATTTATTTTCCAAATTATCTAAGCTTATTCTTGTTCACAGGCTGCCAGAGCAGATAAACTATGTACTCTCTTAGTGGATCAGTTAGACATCCTGCAGATTTAGCCAGAGATGATATCTTCTGTGTGAATCATTTGCTTGTAAGTTTAGCTTTAATTTGCCTGAGTTTGATCAAAATATTTTTTCAGTATTCATTGATAATGCTGGCACAGCTGCCTCAGGCATTTAAAGCACACAGAGAAGCCAACAATGATTTACAATGCCCAAAGATGTCATAAAAAGACTATTTACCATCTAAGTATTATAATCTACATAATGTCCAGAAAGAGTAGTACAATTATTTCCACACTCTGGGCTTATTCACTTTGCAATAAAATGAACAAAATACTTTTTTAACTAATAGGAGAGATGCTACAGAACATTAAGTCTCATATTCCACAAACCACTTAATTATGAGGCTATCTTCCTTAAATCCACAAAGTTAAATACAAAGTTTGGATCATGGAATGTCAATCTGGTAGGGACCTTGGAGATCATCTGGATCAATTTTTTTTTTTTTATAAAATTCACATACCTATAATTTTTTGTTAAAACTGCACGATTCCTATCAAGCCACCTACCTGCATCTGTGATCACATAGGAGATCACAGTTCCCAAAGAGGAAACCAGGGAAATATTTTCAGAATACATTCAGAACTTTCAAAACCGGCATTTAAAATCATCCATAAAATCTTTTGAACTTTACAATAAAAAAAAAAGTCAGCTACCAGGACTTTAAACACATAATAGCATTGCTTCTATCGAGCCATCAGCAATAAAATTAACATTCAGTGGTTATTTATTGCAACTGTCAAGCAGCAGCAGTGATATCTCTTAGCCAGCAGGTTTGCAAACTGAGTCTCTGTTCCAGCCAGGGTTGAAAGTTCTTGACTAAGGAGCCCACCTGCCCATCAGAATCATCATTTAACTCCCTCTTCAGGCTATGGCACAGCGTGCTTCCTACACTGCAGTAGGAAAGGATACTCTAACCTAATATTCTTCATCACAACAAATATGTAAGCCTGAACAAATTTTCTCAGACACAGCTGCTTCTATGGTATCTCGGCATTTGAGTAGATGATTTGCAGAAATTCCACTGGGAAGGAGGTACTTTAAAGGCTGCCAGGGAGTGTGATAGGGCTAGAAGAAGAGTGAAGAGGCACAGCTGTGACAGCTGAAAGCAGGATAAGCTGCCACTGATCTGTTTCTATGCTTATCACAACACCCATTAATCAATTCCAATCACAGCAGGCCCACCAACTAAACTATACTCCACCTCTCAAAAACTGACTACTCAGCCTTGTAATCTTCCTGAAAAATTGTTCATCTGAAAAAGTGTCAGAGGAGCATTATATTACTTACTTTATTTTTAAAAAACTATTACGTTTGCATTTTAAAAAAATAAAAATCAAGCAATAGTCAAAATATCCACAGGCCTTTCTTCACAAAACTGTTCAAAATTTCACTGTCTTGATTATTTGTGTGTGCAATTTTAAATGAAATAATTTTCCTTCTGCTTTCTCTAAGTTGCGCCACAGATGATACTTTTAGTGAACTTGAGATCAACAGCAGACTTTTAGGTCTGTATCTTCAAGACAGCCTAGAATATAAATAGTATTTACCCTATTATTTAGAAAGGATCTCTTTAAATACAGTTCTTTGTGAAAACAAATAGAATTACACACAAAAATGACAGAACACACAAATACATAGAATGCACCAAATTGCACTAACTGAAACACAAGTAGATATGTTCTGATTGATGGTAAATTTCCTATTATTTTTACAATTTTCTTCAGTAAGTTTACTTCCCAGTGACATTAATGCTACCCTGAATTTGAGTTTTCTTCAAAGCAAAGGGCTGCAGGGACACCCTTAACCACTGTTGGTATACACCACCAGTATATATACTGTTAGTATACATCACCAGCTCACCTGATGTGCAAATTCTGTAGGTTTTGAAGGAGTAATCTGATCTGTTCAGTACATGAGCTGCAGTAATACTTGTTCCCTAGAACAAGTGAGTAGGCAGGTCTGTAATTTGGTTCCTTGTTCACTAATTTTCTAGTCCTTATCGCATGTTACAGTTACTGCTTTTGTTGGCCTCAGGTCTGCTCACACCAGAAAAGTTGTAGTTTCAGAGAACAGAACAGCAGTGAATTTAAAGCAGAACGAAGAAAACTAAGATCCCCAACATGTTAAAGGATAACATCGGAACACCTTTCCACAGATTTTCAAAGTTAACCTGAGGAGTGAGACCCCTTGGAACAAGCAGTGGCCATATCTGGATGTCTGGTTCCCAGCGTGCTCCGTGACACAGAACTCAGTCCCGTGTTGACAGGCCAGAAGCTTTAAGCTCGACCAGGCATCAAAGAAAGCACTTCATCAGAAGCCTGGCTACTTACAGCTACCAGTTGGAAGGATTAAGTGCACTTTGTATATCTCTTTGCAATGTCAGTTTAAAGCTTGGAAGGAAGTTTTCAGAATAACCAAATATACTTAGAAGCCAGAGTGCCTTTACTGTCAGTGGTATCTGTGCATCCAAAAAATATGGCAGGTTTTGGAAAATCTCCCAATATGATACACCACTTGAACAGCTTTCACATTTATGCAGCTGTCACATCATTGAAGAATTGTATTCAGCCTTTTTATAAAAGCTCTGTATTTTAATAGTGTTATGGGTTTAGAAGAACTAAACGCCTGTTGTGGCATTTGTGGAATTGTACTAATTTCCAGACAATGGCACTGCTGTTTCCCAAGACCAAGTTACAAATCCAGGCAATTCATAAGGCTTCAAAACACGCATATTTGAAGAGAGTTGCTATTATTTATCAACAGTTTTCTAATTGATCCACAAGCAAAAGAAAGAGCCTGACATAATTACTCAGAGCACAGAACATCAAAATTTATACTACTCATTTAAAGAAGCAGTAGTCTACAACTACCACTGGCAAGGAATTTGCTTTACTTTTGAATTCTTCCTTTATTTAATAGGATGGCATCCACCATCTAAGTGTTGAGAGAGGCCTTTCATACTCATTTTAAATCTCTTTTATTACCATGACAAAATTCTGAGATCCTATATGATATCCATATAATACATATTATCATGTACATTATCACATGACTTATTTCTATGCTTATTATTAAAATTATTTTGGCAAATAGATGAATATGCTGCATGTATTGGAACTGCAGAATGGACACAGTAAACATGCTAGGGAAATTCTGAATTTAGAATCAAATCATGAAAGTTATATAGTATTTCTAACCCTATAAAAAAACTTGGTAAGCACAATTAAACTGCTATTTATTTATAATGGATCACCTTCCTATCTTTTGTCACCTTCTTCGTATGGGGGTTTAAGGTGGTTTTTTCCCCTCCCTTGACAGGTACAACTCATTCTTCTTTTTGATGGCATTTCCAGGAACAATAGTATCATGTAAAAATAACTACTTGTATAATATAAAAGAATTTTGATCCTTGGGCCCTGCAATAACTTCCAAATTCAAACACACACACACTCTGCCTTCTCTCCTCTGTTTTCAGCTCTAGAAGTCTTTTAGACACAAATTTCCTCTACAACTGGAAAATGCCTATCAAAGAATGAGCATCTAAATAATCCTCACCTGAGCAAATTTCCTGATGCAGCCTCCCACAGTGGTGAACTAAAAAAGCTTCACCCTCTTCAAACTACTTTTACACTCTGATTTTTCATTTGAACTATAAAAGAAAAGTTGATGAATTTCTCATGTAAAAATTAACATGAAAAACTGAAGGAGTAAAAATCTGCTTCCAGCAAGCAAAGCACAGGTTAAGAAACTACAGACAGCATCAACTTAGAGACCGGCGTCCCATGAAGATAGAATATACAGGTGTGCTCTGGGTATAGAGACATTTAAGAATACAGAAGTAACGGAAAACAAATCAGATGTGCACACACATGAGAATGTGATTACTCTATGAAAGCATATTAGCACAGAAATCCATCACATACCAGCTTTAGAAGAACCTAAGAGGAACCTAACAACTTGGTCCTAAGCCACTATGCCATATGAATGTGACTTTTATTGACCTCTGATCCTAAAGAGCACTGAAACTGTCAAAAGGAATGTACATGATTCCCAATTTATGCAAATACTCAGGTGTTACAATCAGCAAGAGTGACTGTCAAAATAAAATAATCTTACTCAACACAAAAGCTAATTTTGTGCATTCAGAGTTAGATCTTCAACTTTATAGTGAAAATACATGTTATTGTAACTACAGAAATGGGAAATGGAGCTGGTGGACTGCACTGCCTACTGAATTACTGATTTCCTATTGAAAAAAGCCTGGCAGATAACTCCTTCCTTACAAAAGACATAGGAAATTAAGACATTGCATGACAGGGGAATTTTTGCTAAGCAGTAATCACCCTAACACCATGTAACTAAAAAATATCAGCATTGTACTAAATACGATGGCTCCCCCATTCTAACAACTAGACAAGGCAGAGAAATATTTCAATCACATTACATCTTTAGTCTCAAAGAAAATTCCCAGTTTTAGTTACCTTAAATGTACCAGCCACAAGAGCCTATCTTTAGGTTGAACTGTATGCAATGTTTGACATTTCCAAAATACCGTGATGAATTTCAATGCTTTTACAAAACAGTTGTTTATATACTGCCCACAATGAATTCTTTCAAGGATTTCTTCTTTCCTAGTTAGAATTTTATTTTCCTCTGAAAGCTCCAATTATCTGAGAATTCAGGACAAAAGCCAACTATCCTGTTTTGCACCTGTGTGCATACAGGTCACTGATGTCTTTACTTCTCTGAGCAGAGGACGCTGGTAAATGCCCTCCCAGGACAGCACTGCTGGGTTATAGCACAGAGCAGAGAACCATCTTTATTTCCTGGACAGCAGAGCCTACCAACACAGTGTTGCCAGTGCAACATGTCAGGAATGTGTTTTATGTATTGTATATCTTAGTGAAGCCTCATCTTTCCTGGGCCACAGCTGTAAACTAATAGCATGGAAGTCTAGTCTCAAGCACAGTGAAAAGGGGCCATTAAACTGACAGATTAAAAAGGTTCCACACAGGTTCTAGGTACTGTAAGAACAGTCACACGTGTTCACTTAACATCAATATTAAAGAGCACGGGCAGGCAAAACTGCAGGGCTCACCTGCAGGCAGTGCTCCTGAGTCCAACTAATAAAACCTACTGCTGCTATTATTATATACAAGGATGTTTGTCTATACCCAGGTTGTGGTTAACTAAGTCCCTTAACAGTGTTATAACTGTATCCATGCCAAATGTGCACCACATTAATAGCTGAATTCTGAAAACAACTTACACATAAGCTACTCCCTAAAGGTTAAAAAACACCACCTCAGCTAAGCAGATTCCCCTGAAGTTAAGAATCTATTTCTTCAATAAGATCTGTTCCTAAAGATATAGATCACTGAATTGCTTTGCAACTGAAATAGGAATCATCGGATCTGTTTGAATACCTTCTCCCCATCTGTTGAATGAGAAAGCGCTTCTCACCTTTGCAAAGCACTTTGAGATGTACTAGATGAGAAACACTGTAGATTTTCATGCAATTCCAGCCACAGCTGCAGAACAAGAGATAGTTTTATGATGACTCAATAGCATCAGAAGTGCAAAGGTCAAACCACAGCTACTAGGATCCAAGAACATTAATGCTCTGCAAAGAGAAACCCTCTCTTTAAACTGTATCTATCAAGAAATGTACCTAATTTCTGGATTTCTTAAAAACAAACACACAAAAAAACTGAACAAAAAATACAAATGGAAAAACCACAAAACCAAAAAAAAAAATCCCACCCCCAACTTTAGTGCAAGTCTTGATATATACATCAGGAGATATATCCGGTATTGATATTACTGATCTGTCTACAAAACACATAATATTTAAAAATGCCCATT
>VZRE01004548.1:478789-494713 GCA_013396775.1 Cephalopterus ornatus
CCAAACCTAAAAAAAGTCTAGAAAGTCTTGTTACCATCCATGTTTTTCTAAGAATGCTGTTCTTAGTCCTGGCATGCGGTAGAATGCACAATGCTAAGAGAATGATGAAAGAAGTGTTAATAAGTGACAAATGGTTTTGGATAGAGAGTTACTCAATCATCCCTGGCACTGGAAGACTTTATTTAATTTTACGGTAGAACTAAGTAGGGAAGTATCCCGGATCCCTCTGGAAACAGTCACAGGGTATGGCAGCACACCAACACAGAACACCAGGGAGGGGCTCTTGCTGCTGGAGTATTTCAGAGGTCCACAATCTAACAAAAGCTATGTCTAGAGCACTCTATACGGATCCCCCAGACCACATGAAGATGGACCCAGCTCCCTGCAGTGTGTCTGCGGTAATCCCAGAAGTCAGTGACTTCCAATAGCAGCAGTAGAGGGAACAGCACAAGCTCAATCCTGTAGCAATAGCCACAGCTGTCTAAAGTGACTATTCTGAGACACATTTACAAAGGTTTTATGCAAACAGAAAACAAATTGATATGCTCATTGCATTAGTCCATTGTTTAATCACTCCTGCTACACAAAACAAACCTCACAGTCCTACCTCGCAGCACTCTGTAAGCATCTTTACACAGCAGTCTGGAGTCCCTCTCCTGATTACCAGAAAAATTAGAGAAACTAAAACACCATTGCACAGCAGGATGAGGAGTACAAAGGAACAGCATTGTATACTTCCTTTTGGGCTGTGTGTTACATGCTTAGGGTGGGGTAAGAGTAGTATAAGAAGTTCATATATATTATACACACACATCACCCCTTGATTAATTATCTTGTACTGAGATTCAAGTGTAGGAAATGAAACTTGCATGTTACTGGTCACAATCAAACAACCCAGCTGGCCTTCAATTCTTAATACTGGTATACAACTTCACTGATTTTATCTTCATTAATCAAATGTTGAAACAGAGTCCTACTTACCAACTTTGCTATCTACTGTTGAAGATGGTTCAGCAGCTCAAAAAACACAATCTGTTCCGTTCCATACTTACCCATCTGACTTTGCCACATTCATTGTGGACACATATCTGATACTAAGTATAATTTAATTTACATGTTTTAACTTCACATTTTATCAACTCACCTTAGTTGTTCTGTCTTCTTGTATACAAGGCAATAAACAGACAGTAAAGTCATGATACAAACTACCAATAGAGAATTTCATATTCCATTTGCTCTATCTCTGAAAGATACCTGAAGTAATATTTTATGTTGTTCTTGCTGTTGAAGAAGTTAGCTCAGAAGACCTCTTTCTCAGTTTTGTCCTGTTTTCACTGCAATAATCATACCAATGTTGATTAGATTATATAAATCTAATTCTACAAACCAATACATGCATATAAACAATAAAACAACAAAAACAAACAAAAAGTGCAGGGAAAAAAATTCAAGATCAACTAAATCTTGTTACATACGTTGATTCCAAGTTCTAAAAAGAGCATAAACCAAAGAAAATGTGACAATTATTTTTAATATAGAAAAGTAAAAATATTAGGACTTAAAAAAACACATACACACAAAAAAAAACCCCAAAAAAAAAACGCACACAAAAAAAACCCACAGCAACAACAAACAGCCCTTCTTTGGAAAAATGCATAAACCATCTCAGGTACTATCCAAAGCCAAGAAGGGAACTAAAATGTTGTCCTAAAATAATAATATTAAAAAAAAAAAATCCCCCTTACCATGAAATCAGAAAAGCTGCAAAACATACAAAAGCAACAGAACCTATCTAATCACAGTGTTTTAGTGTGTATGAAGAATGAGAAGAAACTTCCTGTCTAAAAATAATAGGTTGCGTTTGCAGAGGTGAATCAGATGTAGTCTCCTCTTCTGCCTGCAGATGCCATTACTGGATCAAATTAAATCTGGACTGCAGCTTGCTGTTCTCCTTCATTTACAATTCTCAAGGAAGTACTACAAGAGCTGACTTATCCTTAATTTCTAAGACTGATACACATTCTTTAAAAAGCATAGCTAGATTGCCCTTTTATCTAAAAATGCATTTACACACAACATGTCTCAATAAAGATGGACTGACACTGTCTGAAGGATTCTCAAGTAATCAAGCGTTCACAGTCTGAAGATATACTTCCTTCCAGGACTGTTATCTTTACCAGAAATACACGTTTCTTATTCCTGATTAGGGATAAAAAGAAACAGGTTAGTGCCTAATCAGTTAGTTGGACTCCCATGGTTTTACCGATTTCCACAACAAAAATCAATTTGTTTCATTTTTGTGCACTAGTTTAATGCTGCACATTTTGATGCTGAATGATGGTATAATGTGTAATTTCAATTCTATTATCCTACTATTTAAGAAATAAAACTAGACTTGGAGCTCTAAAGAAAAAAATAGTTGCAGATCAGTACTCTCAGGATCATTAAGCATTTGTATTATATGCAATACCATTTTTAAAATAAAGTATGGAACTGAAGAAATACCTATTTCTCATTAACTTCTTAGAGCAATTTCTATTATAAAGGGAATTTATTCGGTTAGTTAGATTTTTCCTAGTTGCACATTTTCAAATTAAACTAGGGTGCAGTAATTTGAATAGCCTATCTCTCCACTTTACATTTCAATTAAAACAACCCCCCCCTCCTTTTATGTCATTCAATAAAACCCATGGGTCAAGTATATATATAGTTCTAATTACATCATTACTTTTTACCTTGAAGCTGACTGAAGAACATTTTCCTGAAGGGAGAAAGCGTTAAAGGAAACAACAAACAAACACCACAAAAAAACCCAACTTCGACAACCCACGGCCCCACTGTACATATTCCTGACTGTTTCACTCGAAGTTCATTTCAGTGACACAGAACTGAAAGACCGTAGGTTTGAGAACCCCAAAACCTTTCAATAGTGTTCTTAGCCAGAAGCATGACACTATCTGCTACAGTGACTAAGTTTCAGCCAAAACCATAAAAGTCTTGTGTATGCAAGTGCATGTGAATGGGCTCTACTGGTACACGTGGCTGCAAATGAAGAAATAGTAACTAGAAAACATTAGCCAACAAGCAGCAGCACACGTGCTGAGGTGTACAGCACATCAAAGTCTCATGGGTAAGCCAACACAAACCTCCACCTCAGAGTCAGAAGCTCAATTGTTGGTCCAGTCTTGTAACCCTAAGTGATTTTTTCATGTATGAGTGCAATTGAAGCATGAAGGAACTGTGTGAAAAGTTACCTGCTGGAAGTAAACATCTTAATTCCATTAATTACAGTTAATTAATGAAAGATATTGGTTGTGATCCCCCAGCAGAGAAATTTATACCACCAACATATATTCCTGTGAATGTTATTAACTTTGTGACATACTAAAATTTTTTCAATTGAACTGTTTTGGTGTCTGCTTTAGGGTTTAGAAGAAACTTCTAGGGTACCATCATAAGAAAGTTTTATGTATTACCACTATCTCTCAAAGTTATCCAGACTCTGACTTTCTAGTCAGATCTGCAAAAATGCGAGATGGTGAAAGTATCTGGACAATACTACTTAGCAGTACTAAGGTCTCCTTCAGTTCCCCACAGTGCCCAGCAGGGGATGCAGATACCGTGTTCAGACATGGCAATTCCTGTGCTGAACTGGGCCTAACGCACACCTACCTCCAACGCCTTGGAAGGACTAATAAAATAACCTACCATTCAAATCAATACTTCCCAAAATTTGCCTGCTATAATCCCAATTCCTTGAAATTCATAACTTATAGATATATTAGCCCATAGTTATAAATACACCTTACCTCACAGTATATTACACCAATAGATTACTGGAGCCTCAGCTGGGCTGGCTGATGTATTAATGCAGCATGTTGTGAGAGCATCGGCTCACTCTGATGATGTACAGCGACCATATAGATCCTAAGAATAAAGCACTTCGATGATCTATAACTGTAACAAGGGTACAGAGCTGAAGAAAACACCAGCAGAAGTAGGTTTTGTTAACATATTACTTTAGAATGTGAATATAATATTAACAATGGGAAAAAAAGGAGGGATTGATTAGTCAAATCATTAGACAAGGATAGTTAGCACAAAGAAGAGGAAAAAAGAAACAAGAAGGAAAAAAAAAACACAAAACCCCCCTCAAAACAAACTACAACCAAGGCGAAAGAAGCTATTGGCAACATTTTCACTCATCCCGCAAAAGCTAAACTTCATATCATTAAGATGGCCCAATACCTCAGCTAAAACTATCTGAAACTCATTTGTTTGCATGATCATTCCTCCTGAGTTTCAAAAAGGCTAAAAACTTTAAGTCAGTTGGAGCTCCAAGTTTGTGAAGAACTTGTTTTTCGGTTACAGAAAGAAAAAAAGACAAAAAAATTAAAAATTCTCATAAGAATACACAGAACTACGAAACCCAATATGTTTCCTAAGCAATGCTTCCCATTAAATACAAGAACAAAAGCAAACATCATTAATCACCTGGGCAGCTGGAACATCAGTAACACTTGAATGTAATTTTGCAACGGGCACTTGACATAACACCACAATACTGACTAGGAGGTACAGGAAGGGGTTAAGTATTCTGACATTAATATGTGTAGATTACTGCATTACTGCATGAGCACTCAGCCTCCAAATGTGTGCTGTTCATAGAGGAAAGTTAATGTGTATTAGTAGAGCAAAGAAACGTAAGTAAAGAAGTTTTCTGTTTTGTTTCACTTGAGAGCTACAGAAAACACCTCTTACTAATATTTCATATTTCTACAGTATGATACTTTGAGTAGGAAAGCAATATTGTCAGCAACAGAGGAAGGTCTAAAATCAACTGTACACAGAAGAAAAATCAACAAGGAATTTACACTTGAAGTCATAAAATACATAAATACTTTTTAAAAAATAACAAAAAAAATCGGTGTTCAGTTACACAATGTAGTTTTACTCTTTACAATTTCCATGCTTAGATACACAATTCAGAAGCACCAGTTACATTTTTAAAACTTCAGCCAAATACAAAGTAATACATTTACACAAGTACAAATATATCAGGTTTCTCTTCATTTTTACAGCATAAAAAGCTAAACAACTGAATATGCTTTAACCCTGTAGCAAACTTGCAAAAGCTTTTACAGTTACAAAGGAATTAAGCATCACATCTCATGTGAGAAGAACATTATTAGCTGATAGAAAAGTCGGTGAATATTTTTGATGGCAGGACTGTGCCACTAGACATTTTTTGACTAAGTACTATGGTATGTTAGCCTTTAAGAAATACATGTGGGTTACTGGATCAGCATAATTACCTTCCTCGTTTCCTCTAAATAAGAAAAGTGCAAAATCCCTGAATAACAGCATCACTTACAAACTACAGTGTGAAAATTTTCAAAAGAAAACGATGGCTGACTCTAGGCAGCCTTTTCACAAAGAATAGTTCTAAGACCCTGACATGTTCCCAGAGACTGAAATTCGCAAGATGCTGAACATCTTCCCTCAGAAGGAAAGGTGGCAGCTGTGAATATGTGGTTTGGAAGGTGTGCTGGTTTTGGCTGAGGTAGTTAATTTTTTTCACTGAAGCTAGTATGGGACTATGGTTTGGATTTGTGCTGAGCACAATCATGACAAATAGATGTTTTTGTTATTGCTGAGCATCGCTAACACAGAGCCAAGGCCTTTTTCTCTTTTCATACTGCCATGTTGGCAAAGGGGGCCAGGGGCGCTTGGGAAGTTGGGAGGAGACACAGCCAGGACAGGTGACCCCAACTGAGCAAAAGGATATTCCATACTATCTGACATTACACAGAGGAAGAAGGAAAGGGAGGACATTTGTCTTCCCAAGTGGGCATGATGGGGATGGCTAAACACCTGCCTGCCCCTGGGAAGCAGTAAATTGATTTCTTGTTTTGCTTTGCTCCATGTGCACAGCTTTTGTTTTCCCTATTAAACTGTCTTTATCTCAACCCAAGAGTTTGCTCACTTTTACCCTTTCAGTTCTCTCTTTGACCCCATTGGGTGGGACCGAGTGAGCGGCTGTGTGGGGCTGAGCTGCCAGCTGGGGTCAAACCATGACAGTTTGTTTTGGTACCCAACATGGAGCTCAGAGGGTTTGAGATGACAGATGACTGGAACATGTTAGATGGAATTTATAGCCATTATTGCTGTTTGGCTGCTTTGGACAGCCTCTCGTGCTTGCCCTGGACTTGACTTCCTTACAGTGTCAAGGAGACTAGGACCTGTGTATAAGTCCATAAGGATATCCACCTGCAGCCCCTGAATGATCCATGCCCAAAGCAGCAGGTGAATGCCTGAAGGAGGCTGTGACCCTGTAGGAAGCCCACACTGGAGCAGGGTCCTGGCAGGACCTATGGAGCCACGGGGAGAGAAGCCCACGCTGGAACAGGTTTCCTGGCAGGATTTGTGACCCCGTGGGGGATCCTCACTGGAGCAGTCTGTTCCTGTGGGACTGCACCACATGGAAGGGACCCAACACTGGAGCAATCCATGAAGAACTGCAGCCTGTGGGAAGGACCCACAACCCCATGCTGGAGTAGGGGAGGAGATGCTCCAGCCATTGGAGCAGGGATTCACCTGCAGCCCCTGGTGAAGACCATGGGAAACAGAATTTCTTCTTTTGCTTTGTTTGTGTGTGGCTTTCGCTTTCCCTGTTAATCTGTCTTTATCTCAACCCAGGAGTTCTCACTTTTACCCTTCTGATTCTCCCCCGGTGGTGGGGGAGTGAGGGAACAGCTGTGTGATGCTTAGTTTCCAGCTGGGATTAAACCATGACAGAAGCTTTGATGTACAGGAAAAATCTGGTTTTAGCTTACAAACTTTGTTGCGCTTTTGTCAGTAAATTGTGCTCAGTCCAGGCCTCCTAAAACCTAGCCTTAAAAGAATAGAAATTCAAACTAATTTCCATCCTTCCTGTCAACTTGCACTGGCTTCAGCCAACAGACAAAATTTAAGGTGTTAAACAATGACTGCAATAAAAAACACAAGGAAGTAGTTGATTGGGGAAATTCTCTACAACTTCATGGGTTAACATATATTTAGAAATGCTTCTATTCCAATATGAATAGTATTGAAAGTCATTTGAACAATCAAAAGATAACTCACTAGCGACAAACCCAACATGAACTTATTTCAGATCACGTTGAAGAGCAGCATCACTGATATACTTTAGGCCCAGATTTTTCAATGAACTACAAACCCACTTAAAAAAGCATTCAAATAGGGTTGTAAAGTACTTTTACTATCTCTCAGTTTTTCTCTACAGAAATAAATACAAAAGGTTTTGCTCTGTTTAAAAAAGGTATAAAAAACACTTTAAAGTTACAGTAACGCTACTAGATCATAATGCAGCAGAAGTGAAGCAACAATTAACAAAAAAAAGTAGAAAATTGGTTCCCACATCATTTACCTTTCAAGTGTCCAAGTTAGCAAGGCAGTCTTCTTACCTAACTGTATGCAAGATGACGTGTGTTATGAATGCCCTTCAAAGGAATTTCCCAAACAGCCCTAAATCATGGTTTATGATGAAGAGACGTGAATGTCCTACCAAGCCTTTATTTGTTTCCTAATTATTCCCCAAGTTTTAGTCTACCTGTTCATATCATCTCCAACTGATTTTTTACATCCTGCATTAAATTATTTCTTGTAAACTTATTTAATAATAGGCATTTATTAAAACAAAAGGAATTGTATTTTCAAGTCTGACGGCCTCTTAAGGAATTTTTTTTTGGTGAAATATAGGGTACTTATCCTCATACAAACATGTTATTTACTTTCACGCCACTCACTCGCTAATATTAGTAATAAATTTTAGCTTTTTGTGGTATATGTTACTTTCCCTTCATGCAAATAGGAAAGAGTTTCCTCTCAGTTGTTGACAATAACATTTTATACCCACTCTATCCTACCAGGTGAAAGCTCTGGAGTTTGCGTGTGTTCCGGAGTCCCATTCCATTTCCAAGCAAATTCCACTTCACCTGTTTCAAGCTGTCCTCTTTGAGTCTCAGCAGTTTCATTACAAACAGTTTGAGATTGCAGTGATGGCTGTCCTTGTTCAAGTTCAAAATTTATAATCAGGGAATCAACTAGAGAGTCCAGTTCATCCAAGTTCATAAAAGGTCGGGGTATCGTCTGGATAGGGTTGTTTGCAGAAGACAAGGCAAATAAACTGAAATAGTTGTTAAAATATCCACCTATGACAGAAATATTTTCTGCAAAGCTCCTGAGGGGGCTTGTGTTTCTGTACAACCCTATGAAAAACAAGAGACAAGAAGAATCGAATGTAGCATTTTGCAAAGGGAGGCCAAGTTGTCCTCCCTCTTACTTTATAGGTCTCCTGTAGCCCACAGGTTACTGTGGAGACAGGTGATAACCCAGATAAATACCTTGTAACATGGAAGAAACAATTCGACAGACTTCACTTAGGCACTGCTCCAATTCCAAATACTTCGCAGCAATCTTAGTGCTTATTTTTATTTCTCGATACAGAGATTCTTCTTCTGGTAACTGAGATTCTATTTCTTTCTGTATTATTAAAGAGCAGTTAAAAACCCCCACAAATACATGACAGTATATTAACTATTAAACATGCCTGTTATGGGTTTCAGTCACATACTCCAGGCCAATGCTGAAACACAAAATCAAACTGACACCAAGTCACACAAGTAAGATAGCACCAGAAAGAGTACAGATTGTTGATGACGTTAAAAAAAGGCAAATGAAACTAAAATCCGTAATAAGCTTGGCTCTTAGAAGATAGATTAAATGATCTATCATGGCTTTTAATTCAAAAATACCAATAACTACAGCAGCAGCTATAATTATACTAGCATTACAGAACCTTAGGCTTTCAACTTAAAATAAAACAGGTGGTTAGGCTTATGATGAGCACAAAACAAAGAAAGATAAAAGTACCTCCAGAAATACTCTAAGTGAAATGAAATCAAAGAGTTTTGAGTGGAAATGGAGTAGCCAGAAAACTTAGCATTCCCATCACAGGAATGCCGCTGAGACATGAAGTGTTATCGTGCAAATGTAAATATACAGAAGGTAGTTTCAATTCCTCTTCTTTGATAAATGTATCCTTAACATTTAAATGCCAGACTCAAAGTACATACATTTTGTGAAACATTTCCCTTACCTTTCTGCAGTAAGAGATGTTATTTTCAAGGAATCTGGCTAATGCCACGACGTTATCCTTTATCCGATTTTGAATCTACAAAGAAACTTTTAATTATATTGTACACTTGATTGAAGTCCAAGTACATGAATATTTTAAAATGATAAGAATGAATACTGGCACACTACTAAGAAAAATACTCTGAAGCAGAAATAATGTTTTCTGCAACATAACATAGAATTTTTCAAATGTTAACTGGCTGCTGCTTCTTTATACTTTACTCTCTGCTGTATCATCTACTTCATGATTTACCACCTAAGTAAAATAAAAGCACAAAACAACAGACTTAAAAAAACCCTCTATGATCAAGTGCCTCCAAGATAGAGTAGTAGTTTGTAATCTTACTTTCATCTCACCTCATTTTGTGGACATTGTTTCACAAATTTTTTCTGTAGCATTCTTGTTTTCTCCTGTACAGTATCAATGAGAAACTCCAGTCCTGAGCCTACTCCATCATAAATGGCAAGTAGAAATTCCTTTTAAAACAAAGGTTCAAAATGCAATGATTAAAGAAACTGATTTGGTCTTAAAAATTTAAATTAAAACAGATTTTCTGTAGTGGGCTAGAAACAATTTTGTTTTCAGCAAATTGTTCAGTGCGGGTCTATTCAATCACATGTCATTCTTGGATCACTTGTGCTCAGCACTTTAACCTCCTTTTCCTGACTTTGCTCAGATTTCTGAAAACTCAGCATGGTACTTAAACACAGATTACTGAGATATAAGTACAGAATTTCAGTGAAACAGGTAGACTTGTATAATCTCAGTGCAAATACAATCCTAAAAGTACAGTATTTCTTTCTCTTTATAGGTGTAAGTTACACAGATTTAAAGTGCAGCTTTTAAGGGAAAAAAACGTCAAAGGTATTAACACATCCATTTTCACCATAAAAATGAATGTACTATATACACTTAATTCAGTTGATGAAGTTGTATATGTAACAATTTACTTCTGAGCACAGTTACTGATAATAAGTGTGACAGTAGTATTAAAATTACTATTCATAATTACTATTTCTAATAAACATTTTTTTACCTGTAGACTAGATGCAGGAATATTGTTCTCTTCAGGAAACGAAATATCAGCTGTTGTGACTACTGCCAAGTGTCCTATGTATTTCATTATTTGTTTTACTGTTTGGTTTAATTTGCTCCATGCTTCTGTTACCAACGAGGATATATCTGAAGAACATCCCTGAGAAACAAAGGCATATCGTTCACTGAAAGCACCTGTGGTCAAAGAGCACACACTTTCTATAATGCAAGAGTTCGTAGCACACAATAGTTTGAGGAATCTTTAGCTTTACATCTTCCTGATTACAATGACTTATCCATCACAGCTAAAAGACTGTGCCTTGCAACCGCAGAGAAGAAAACACAATTAAGGAAAGAAATAAAAGCTTCACAAGGCTGTAGCATGAAAAGTACTGGCCATTGGTTTATATATTTACAAACAGCAGCACTTCACAGTCTAAACCAGCACTTGCTCTTGCTCCTGTATGTTTTCTTTTACCCTTTTATGAATAAGAACTAATGCTATTGTCCTGGGCACAGGGAAGCTCTGCATTACTCTCAGCTAGCACATGGAAGTACCAGTTTAGCCAGAAAAAAACACACCCTTGACCATTAATCTTCCTCAGGTGTGTCCATTTGTCACTGCATGTATTGGACATTTAAGTGTTTTTAGTCTGTAGTAAATACTGCATTAATACATAGAAGTTCTCTATATACAGAAGAATTCTTTAATATGCTTTACCTGCAATAGTAATTGTAAATAACCTCCCAAGTTCTTTATTTCCCGTTTCATTTCTTCATCAACTTTTATAGATCCAGGACACTTTTGGATATTGTTAAGCCAGAGCTTGCTTAGAATCACAATCTGGTCAAAAGCAGAGATAATTCTGATGCTGTAGGACTGAGCAGCAGGATCAAGATTGAAAACTACAAGAGAAAGATATCTATCAGATCTATCTCCTTACCAAATTAATGGAGGAATGTTAATTCTTGTGAGAGGTAAACACATGAATGCTTTTGAATCTGAAAGTCATTAGTAATGTTTAAACTCTTCTGAAAATGAGACTTACAGTTTTCTTGACATTCTTCATCTTGCTGTTCATAGGCTTTTGAAATGGTAGACACTCCAGAAAAAATTATAAACAAATTAGTTAGGAGACTGTCTGCTATGCTTTTTCCTGCTTCATGATTCTGTTCCAGTAAATCTAAAGCTGCACTTATAGATTCCTTGCAAATTCCAGGAAGAAACGATTCAGAAAAGCCTGGGCATATACTGGACTTGTTCTGTGAGCCTATATGATGTAAAAGCAAAACATACATGCAAGAAAACTCTTCAGAGGAATGAGCAGTCAGTGTGTCTAAACAGTAATGACTATTTAATCTTAACATTCATCTACTCAAGACTGTAAGTCAGGAAAAAATGCATATACAATATCCTAAATACTTTCTAGATTCAGTTAGTATGAAGACAAATTCAATAGTGAAATTCTTTAACATGAATCTATCTGTTTAAACAATCAAATCTACCGAGAAAGAGAAGATAACAAAACCCAGCCAATCTAAAATAATTGAACGCATAAAAATACTTGGAGCATCCTTTATTTCAGAAAACAAGTTTGTGAAACCTGGCAAAAAGCTTGGGGAAACCTCAGTATTTGAATGAATAGCAACAACTCAAGAAAACAAAGTCTCCAAATTATTGTATTGGGATTCAATCTTTTTCTACAGTCAATCCATGTAGTTACATGGAGTAATGTTTTAGGCAAGTTTGTTAAATAAGGTTCATAAAGTGCTAGTCAGGAAGTTTTTGCCCTAAGAAAGTGTACTCAAAAATACAAAAACACCCTGCTGTTAACAGCTTGACATTAAAAATTTGAAGACATCACAAACGGGATATTTTTAATTTTGCTTTTCAACCTGTGCTGCTTTTTTAAAAAACTGTTAACAAAAGCCTGTGTTTTCTGTATGTATTAGGTTCAGATTCTCAGTATGAAGTGGAAGGTGTTCTGCCATATAGCAAGTACCTGATATATAGGAAGTCTGTATATTCTGAATGGGTTGCAATTTTATCTCAGACAAACATCCAGAAATTCTCTTGTTCTTCATGAAGCTTCTACTTCTAAGAAAGGATGATAAAGTAAAAACACGAGAAAACATCAAAAGAAAAGAATCTCTCTCCTCATACCCACTGAAAGCTCAATGAACATTAACAGACATCAGGCAAACAGAATAAACATCTATTTTTAATTAAAGGAACTTTTGAACACAGAACCTAAACCAGACTGAAAGCAAGTAAATACAGCCCATAGAACAGATTCTACTTACTTACTTCAGGCTCTTGCTATTATAGAGGCATCTTCATATATTCATTTTTAATCTAATGTCTTACTATTGGATTATTATAATCCAGAACTAATTGTCGGTGGTCATACATAAAACCCTCTGGCACTGATCAGATATATGCTGCATATTCCATGCCTGACCCCAGAAATACTGCTGTTATATCTACCAAACTGCTTCCTAGGCACATAATTTTTATCAGCAGCATGTTGCACACAAACACACATTTCGTAAGTGAAGCCAGTAGAGCACAATAAGGTAACATGTTTAGTTTTAACTTTCCCCTTCTCCTCACAAATACAAATTAACTCAAAATTTATGGATATAACTGCCATTATAATAAGGTAAAAGAAGAATTAATAAATGACTACATTAGTGATGCAAAAACATATTCAGATAATTACACTTTTTTTTTGCTTTAAGTATAGAAGAGAGCTACAAATTAGTATAACCTTCTTCTGGAAAAAGAAGAAACTGAGGTGTCTGAAAGGTCAGGTTCCCACTCATCAACAGGATCATAAAACACATCAGCAGCTTTATTTCTATCATTACTCTGAAAAAATAAAGAAAACAGAGGGAAGGAGGGGAGTTAAACAGAAGTAAAGTGACAAAGCATTGAATGCATGGGTGAAGACAACATGTTCTATTAACAGGAGAAGAGTAGCTTTAATGTTTTTTGCTTATTTTCAGATATATATGTTTTACTGCTTCTTACTCAGTACAAAAAATGACCTGAATGAAGTAATTGATTTCTACTGTCCTCTTTTTGTTTGATGGAGAAATGCATATACATGTGTCTTGGCGTTTTAGAGATGGCATAAAACCCCAAAATCCCAAGATTTTCCTCCTGTATGGATTATCAAAATCTTAACTTTGACAAAGTATTACTGATTATTAGTGTTTATTCTTCAGCTGTTACTGACCTCATACAGTTCCTTCATTGCTGCTAGTTTGCATTCAAATTTCTCTAGACTCCAAAAAGTTGCTATTCCCAGCTTGATGTTACGAACCTGCACCTGAACAGAAGACACTGCTCCTGTGTTATCATCAATTTTGTCACGCCTAAGAATGTGGAAGAGTTAAAAAAGAAAAAAGACAAATATCAAGACAAAACACATTATTCATATTGCAAAAATAAACAAGATACTAATTTCTTGAGACATCATGTATCCAACCAAACCAACGTAAGTGTAGCTGTTAGTTATTTTTATATAAAGGAAAAAAGGAATCTCTGCATTCAGAGGCATACAAATTCCTGGCTCCCAAGAAATTCAGAGCCAAATACATGCTACAGAATTCTACTAGCAGAGTTCTTGTTGAAGGAAGTGAAAATACAACATCTGGAAAAAACAGTAAAACACACACCTTCTAGAAAGTCCTATCTTACCTGCATTTACTGTAGACATTGTTTTAAATGATACATAGTTTCCTCTGCACTAATAGATCTCTGCTCATGCTAAGAAGATCTGAACAATATACAGGTCCACTTCCAGAACATTCTTCAGCTACAGCTATCAAGTAGCTTGGTAGAGCAAGAGATCTGTGGAGTGAAACAACTGGTCCCAGAGACTTGATATCCACTGATAATTTTACTTTGAGCTACCCCTGTTCCAGGCCTGTGAACTGTTCACCTCCTGGTAGCTGACACATCAGCCTCTGCTCACAGTTTTGCCTTAAAGGAACACAGTGTGCTTTATGTATGTGGACACAGGCGTCAGAAGATTCACCTCCAAAGCAAATTCAATCCAAAATTACTTGTCCGTGGACATCCCTTTAAAGTTTTGATCTAAAATTCAAATTTGAAATTCACACTTCAAAGTAACAAGGCTGAACTACACACTTAACTAAAGCTAGTTTGGAAAGTTCATTTATCGTGTTCAATGTTGTAAGATTATTAAAAGAAAAACCAACAGCTCCCTGCACACCTCAGTTATAAATATATATATTATAAATACAACCCCTTATAATTAACTAACTCAGATACTCACCTGCAGAAAACAGTGTTTTTCCCTAATGCATTACTAATGGCATTGGCCTCTTTGACCATCACAGACAGCTTCAGAGACTTCCAGTTAAGTGGAACTAATAAGGAATACAGAACATAATGATTAAGTGGATCAAACAATGCGATGCAACAACTTTAGGGTTAATTAAAAAAGGCAAAAAAGAAACCAACACAAAAGCACAAATGTAATTTAGCCAACAATATCTCTGTGAATTCCCAGTACATTGGGAAAAAATAACCCTTCCAGGCAAGATAACCCTTTTAAAAGATCAGATAAAGGGTATTTCAGAAACAGAGGCATAAGACCAGACACTACATATTAATCTGTGATAGAAAACTAAACAGAATCAATTTTGTTACTCCAGTTTCCCCAAGGAGTTAATGCTTGACCACTTCAGACAGAAGGCAAAGGACTCTTAAGCAACTGGGATAAATACAGACTACGTGTGTATCTACCTACCCACCCTGAGTACGATTAAAACTGAGCTTTTAACATATCTGATAGATACAGCTTATGAATAGAAAAGCTTGTAACAACCAGAAGGCTCTTGTTGTTCAGGGAAGTGTTAGGGGAACAGAAAGAGCTGCTGTATCTGTATCCATGGCCCAAGCCCACTGAGCAAAAGACAAGTCAGCATTATCTTTGCAACACATATACACGTACTTGTCATTGTTCTATTCCCACTCCCGCGATTCTTCTGAAGGGTGTGTATTTCTTCAGCAATCTTCTGCTTCTCAGCTTCCAGAGCTTCAAGTATCTTTGCATGACGAATGGTATGGTCTTCTAGAGCCTGGGGGAAAACGGACAGTGATTAAAAAAAAAGAAAAAAATTTAAAACTCTTAATGCTGTTTACTGAAGCTAAATTTTGCGTTCCTGACATTTTAAAGACTCTCAGAATGAAACTGATACTGAACATCTGCTATATTCATAGGAAATCCTTCATTTTCACACTCTGGTGTTTTTCTGAGTTTGTTTAGATATTGCAAACCTTAAAAAATACTGGAATTAAAAAAAGAAACAGCTTTTAAAAAATTAAGTCATATTTGTTGTAGCAGCTAGATATATATGAACACCAGTCAAGAACCAGATGTTGTTTACATGAATGCCTAGAGTAATGAGTTTCGTCATAGGCAACAGTCTCTAAAGTTTTGTACAGGAACAAAACCATCCACGTTATATAAGAAATAAGGTCAGCATTAGTTAATTCCCAACATTAATACAACGTCATACTCAGAATGCAAACTAAATACCAGTTCTTCTGCATAAAATCACGTAGAAGAAAAATACTTCAAAACGTTTCCTTGACAATAATTGGTTTTTAAAAACAAAACAACATAAAAACGCCCCCCCCCACGCCCCCAGCA
>VZRE01004548.1:494760-508725 GCA_013396775.1 Cephalopterus ornatus
TTTTTTTAAAATTACCTGCTTGGTAGCCAAGGTCTCCATTTCTAAACGCTTCTTATTGAATTGTAGTTCTAGCTCAAGGTTTTGCTTTGCCTTCTCTAGCTCCTGTATTTTAGTTGCAGCTTTTTGGTTATTCATTTCTTGGATTTGCTTCTTACGAGATTCTTCTCTCTGATATCAAAAAGGAGAGATGAGAGGAAGAAAATCCCTTCTACAGCATTTCTGACCCATTCCTTACGCAGATATTAAGGTTTATTTTCACTTCCAACACTTTTAAAGCATGCAATCCCTACAGCCTACACGGCCCAACATCAGCAATGAAAGGTTATATCCCACATCACAAGCCTCACTGTCTCCCATAGAATGTTTAAGAAATAAGACATACCATCATTATTTTACCATGCTGTACATTTGTATATTGTAAAAGTGCTGAAAAAACTAACAAAGTAACATGCCAACTTGGAAAGAAAAAAAAACCATGTTAAGTAATATACTGTAGTAATATACTATAGTAATTTAAAAGCCATTTAAAAATGGAATAACTTAAATTCTGTAGGTATTTTTGTTTGCATACAAGTTACAATCCCTAGAATAACTCTGAAGGGGATACCTACCTGCCAACTTCTTGTGTTCCTAAGACTGACTTTTTTTTTTTTTAAAAAAGAATTAGGCCTACCATTTCCTAAGATACTTAAAAAATTAAAAAAAAAAAAAAAAAAACACACCAAAAACAAACCAACCCCAATCAAGCACCAAACAAACAGATACCACCGACTACAGTTTTTGTTATTGATACATTTGATGTAATGGCAACTTACCACCTCTGCTTCCAGTGATTTTATTTTGCTTTCATAAGCTTCTTTTTGTGAGGTCAGCTCCTGTTGAACCATCTCTTTTGCAATTTGGACACTTTGCATCATTTCTTCCTTGGCTTTGAGCCGTGCCTCTTCAATTTCTGATTCAAGGCTACAAGTATCATACATTTAGAACTCTGCCTTTAATCTCTTATAGGCTGCATAGAGATTATCAACTTTTTATTCCTATCATGAAGGTTTGTTAAGGTGTTTTGTTTTTTTTTAAAAAATCAATTTTCATACTTCACCTATTTTACATTTCATAGGGAAAATGTAGACATCGGTTAATATGAAAGACATTCCAGAATTTTTAAGTCCGCTCAATTTCCATTTTCATTTTATTATATCACAAAATTAAGAACTGTAATGGAAACCCACTAAATCACACTAAGATGGGACAAATAAATTTTAAGTCAGTGAGCCTGGCACTCTGATAACTCCCAGGAATGAAGCAAGTACAAATAACACTTCACCATCTCTCAAATTGTTCCTCATCAGATAAGACTAAGTTTATAACTTTGGGTTCTTCCCATTTTCCTAAGGCATTTACTTTTCAGGCTTTAAATCTCCCTAAAACATCAAAAGTTTCAGACTTTCAGACTCATCATATGCTTGGAGAGAAACACAACCGAAGAGACACACTACTTTGTGGACCTCTGGAGCTCAGTGTTTCTTTAATTGTGGTCTATATTCTGGATAACTGGACTAGCTGGTGGTGATTGAATCTTAGATGTACATTTCCATTTCAGCTAAGTCTGGGACTTCGTTTCCATTACAGATAGAGTTGCCATTTCCCCATTTTTCCTTACTGTGAAATAACTGAAGGTTATTAATTATTTCTTAAACTAATTGCATGGTTGAATTAACAATTGCATTTATCTAAAGAACAAGAGGAACTAATGCTTACTGTGTTCTCTGTGCAATAAGTAGCTCATTCTTTGCAAATTCAAAATCTTTTGGACCATCATGCAAACACGTAGTCCCAGAAGAAGGTGTTTTAACTTTCTGAACCTCTGCTGGATGGTTAAACCTGAAATAATGGTCTCCCCCAAGGATCACTCGATCACCCTATTGGGAAAAAATCTTCTAAAAATTTAAATTTATAAGCAAAAATTTTCAGTGCTTAAAAACACAGCAGGCAGAGCTAGAAATCAAAGATGAAGAGACAAATATTTACAGTTATAGAGCCTTCTAAGAAAACTGCAGTCTGAAGTTAAAATATTAATAAGAAAAGAAATTCACACATGCACATATTACTATTACCAAATCAATTACTTACATGATGAAGAACTGTTGGGTCCAAAATGCATTTCCCATTTACATATGTCTTTGCTTCTCTCAGTGGAATAATACTTACTTGGCCAAGAGCATTTTTTATAACACTGAAAACAAGAAACATTTACAGAATCAGTAGCTCATAATAATTGCAACTGATATTTCTTAATAGACTAAAATTCATGCTGTCCATTGTGTTCTGTTATTGTCTTTCCAGACATGTATTGTCTTCATACTATTTAGTCACAACACACATAATTAAGAAATGACAACCTATATTTTGGAAGGGAACCTATATTTAAATCTAAGAATCCACTGCTAAAAAATTACTACAATACCCTGAGCATTTCTTTCATAACACTTAATTTCCTAAGATATCTGCATCTTTCATGGGTTTAATACCTGATTAGTTCAGTTTCTTACAGCATTTTATCTGGGATCAATTGCACAGAATGCACTTGAAACAATATTTCTGCAGTATGGCCAAATTGATCTCTATTTTTATTGAAGTAAGAACTGTCAAGACATTTCACTTTTCTAGTGGACTTAATGTAACAGAGTTATCTACCGCAGAACATCATTTGACCACTTATGCAGAATGGTCTCATTCATGCAGAAACACTGCAGAAGATTTTGCTACATGAATGAGATGAACAAAGAAATTAAACTACCCCAGTTAACAGATTTCTTAGAGGGAACAGAAGGAGTCTGCCCTAATCATTAAGCAGTAAAAAAAAATATCACCCGGATGTTATTTTCCTGGCTAGAAAGTCATGTTTTGTTACTGCCAGAAGAAAGAGTGACTCCAAAAGAAAGGGAAGAGTGAGAAGGAACTTTAAGTATAAAAATAACTCTACATACCAATGGTCATCAGCAATCAGCACTCCAGAAAGCTGGATATCATGTTTTGAATTTGGTGTACACCTTCCAACTGTAGTTTCTCCTTCTTTGATCATATACAATAGCACCTCAGAAAGCTGAGGATCTTCATTGAGATTGACAAGGTTTGGTAAATGATTGTCCATTTTGAATGCAATTCCAGCTTTCTAGATAAAAGAGAACTCTGCATAAAAATACAATTTACTTTGTGCATTCAAATATCTACTTTAAATCACAGTAGTCTGTTAAAACAATAGTATTACAGAAACCAAATAATACAGCTACTCCCAGCAAGGTTTGCTGATGTTTTATTTTCTGTACTATCTCCTATAGAAAGAAAAATGTACCTGCAGTTCCTCTATATCTTCCAGTTTCCTTTTTTCTGCTTGTTCAAATTTTTCTTTCCAGGCCCTTAATATATTAAGAGAAAATAACACAACATATTAGGAGAAAAATGGCAGCATATAAGTCTTACCATTTCTATTTTAAATTAAGACATTCATGACCGCCTGACCTTTGCATTTCTGCCATGTTCCTCTCCTGCTGGTGCAATTCTACCCTCAAAGATGTTATTTCCTGCAAATAACGCCTGTATTTTTCACGATCAGTGTTCAGAGCACTTTTCTGAGCTGCCTTCATCCTTTCAATTTCAGCTTTCAATTCTACATTAGAGAAACAAGTACACAGCGCACATAAGAAACAAAGACAAAATAGGGTGTAGAAATCTCAGTACAATACTAGAAAATTTATCCTGTTATTCAATTAAAAAAACAAAACACGTTTCCCTATTCCAGGTTCTTAAGTGTAACCTAAGATATCACTTAAACTTTGGAAAAAAGTTCACAAAAAATAATAAACAGAAGATAATCCCAGGTTGTATTAGCCTAGTTGACAGCGATCAGTCAACACAACAGATTATTAGTAGTAAGAACTCTTATGAAGCAGTAAGTTAAACACATGGGCAAGTGAAAAACCGTCAAAGACTGCAGATGTCAATCTCACCTCTGATTAGCTTCACATTTACATCTTCATTTACTTTAGCAACGTTGATAATTGAACAAGCCTGCTTTGCATAGCGAAGGGTGCTGAGTGTTTCCTCCGTACTGCTGGCAGCTGGACTCACTGTGGCAATCATGGTCGTTTGGGAATTCCCACCAAGACTTTCCTTCAACAACCTTCATTTGACAGGAGAATACAAGTCAATCCCTGGCCCTCACACTGACAGAAAAATTCACAACTCCTCAAGCAGAGCAGATTAAATAAAAAATACCCAGGGTCCTGCTACTTATTTGAGAGGGACTGTTAGCTACTTAAAGTACAAATCAAGGTCCTGTTTGTTCTTTATCTGATGCAACTGGCTAATTTCTTCCTTCCATAGGTCATTGGAAAGAGAGAGGAAAGCAATGCCCCAGGAACAAAAAAAAGAAAACTACAGTCTCAGAAAGCCTCTACTTCTATATAAAAAAAATTCTGAAGTGTACATACCAAGTAAGGACAGATTCTCGGTAAGGAATGAAAGTTTTCTTTCCATTTTGAAATTGTTTAGAGAGTGCAGAAATAACCCTTCCCAGGGTTAACAGCGATTTATTGACACTCACACCTTCCTACACAAAGCAGAAATAAAAATACAGTACAGTTGTATCTTCTAGTGTGATGTCATTGACTGTACTGTTGATTAATTATGCTTGTTCTACATATGGTACAGCTGTACCACACTAAATGTTACCACTTACTAATAAAACAACAATAAAATGCAAGAGCAGTCTAGAAGATCTTCATTTGGAAAGAACAAAGAGCCTGCCTTTAAAAGAAGTGGTGTTAAGAGCCATCAAACTTAAGAGACTTTATTTCAAACTGCGTTCATATTAGAAACTCTAATTAGATTCCCCCAAAAAGGGGCAAGACCTAACTCTTTGTGCTATTTGATTCACTATTTGCAGTCACATGGACAGTTTTCCCTCACTCCTGCAGGATCATTAGACCTGCATAGCATGGGAAGTGCTGTTCTAAGTAAGATGTGCCATATTGCACAGTGCAAACACCTTCTTCAGGCCACCCACCCTCACAGCAAAATGTGATGTAATACTTATAAGGGCTATATACATCCTTTATAGCTACAGTTCCTGCCCAAGAGTCCCACTAGGTCAGCATGCTTTAGGAGTCAATCCTTTTCCACAGTTTTCCAGTCCTGGTTTACCTTCAGCCTCTCTCCAGTGGTCTGAGCTTTTGCACAGCACTCACTGCCAGCTAGATCAATTAGATTGATGTGACTGGTAAGCCTACGATCACACTGTTCCTCATTGACAAATTCTACCTGGAAAAAAAAGGGAGATGTTGGCATTCAAACCAAAATAACAAGCCTGAGGACAAGCAGAAATCTGACAAGCTGTTCACAGTAAACACATTAAAAATTGATGCTTCCATTTAATTTTTGACAGGATATCCTTATGTACATCCCTAGAAGGAGATGAAGTTCAGATTTTAACCACAGAATCAGTTGGCTGTGGCTGAATAACTGCATAAGCATAAACTGCAAACACAACAGATTAACAAACTGCAGGTTTGGGTTCTGAAGTTTGACTATTGCAGTCATCAAAAAAACATGGAAATCAGTAAGCTGTTACTGACTTAGACCAATCAAGATCAGGTGAGTAGCCAATGGAAAACGCTCAAGACTAGTTATGATAGAGAAAAATCAACAATCTAGTTGGAGAGAATGCCAAGGGGGAAGAAGGAAAGAAGATCAGGAAACTGGGATGAAAAATTGAGCCAATCGAGAACAAAAAAAACCCAAACCAACAAGTTATTTGTGCATGGAGAAAATGGACAGTCTGTGGACTCCTGAGGAGCTCTACCTATTTCACTTCCGTCTTCAGGCTCAACTCACTAAGTCACGTTTTGTCTTTTAAGCATCTCTAAATCAAATGAGGAGTTGTAGTCCCTATGTCCTAGAGACACATGGGGGAGGAGAGGCAACCTGAAGCAAGGAAACATTTGTTCAGTAACTTGTGTTGGAACTGAGCAGAAACTGCATCTCCTACTGTTGTCCAGTCCGTCACTTGCACAAACTCAGCACAGCTATGCACCTCACACAGCCTAACCTTCTCAGAAGCTGAGGTGTTGGCAGCAGTGTGAAATTCAGTCTGGCCTCAATTAGGATTCTTGTAATATCTCAAAACTCACACTGAGAAGCTTGGAACTACTCCTAGATCTGTCAGTCTATTTATATTGCTGCTATAAATACACATAGCACAGAGACATAAGAATCTACTCAAAGCACATAAAACAAAACAAGTTTTGCTGTGTAGAAAGCCACATTAAAATGCCCTGTGCTCTTCTCAAAGATCTTCAGGTATATTCTCACAACTTTCTAGGCAGCACACAACTTTTTACTACTTGGTTTGAGCAGATACAAAAAAAGAACAACCCAGCAATACCTTGGTCTGCGTCATGACAAGGGTGAAGACAGAATGAGATCTAGAGCTCTTGTCATTCATTACTGTAGCAGCCGTTGCTCTCTGCTTATTTCCTAGTTCAAGCCAACTCTGTAAGAGAACAAAGTTAGGATGTGAAACCAAAACCTGCTTTGGAGAGTTAATTGAAGATTTTTATGTTTGCCAATAAAGTTATTCACAAAAATCATGACTACATGGGAGGAACTAGAACTTAAGAGATAACCAGGTGAAAAGGGACGCTTAACTATATGAATTTACTCAGCTCCATTATATAGGACTAGTCTTCACTATCCTTTTACAAAATCAGCTGAAACATCATAGTCTACTGGACAGTCTGCGTTTTCTTCCCATCTATGGAATTTATTTTTCCGCAGTGAAGAAAGGAGCAAGTAGAAATATTTTTATTGTCTTATAGTAACCAAATAACTCTTACCTGAATGTCAGAGTAAGAACGAACAACATTCCTAAGGTGGGGGGAAAGAGAAAAGTTTGGGTTCAGACAGTTTTCTTTCTATAGCTTTCCCTGCTGCCTGAGTTCTGAAGCATTTCCCCAGTTACAAACAAAATACAAACACACAATGAAAGCTTCAGTAGTCTTGAGACTTTCATATACTTATTTCACTAGGGCAATACACTACAGGTATGAATTTTTCTAAAACTACATGACACTGAGATCTTACCTGATTTACTGGTGAGTGCACAAGCTTTTACAGAGCCTCAAGATAACTACTGCACTCTTTCAGGATTACACCACACATCTTTCAAAATAAGAACAGTTAAGACTTACGCCGTCAGGCCTTCCACATATGGTCCTAACACTGGATGTTCTCTTACACGAAGCTGGTGAGAATAATTTCAAAATAAAAATTATTAGGAGAGCATTAGTTAGATCTAGCACTCACGAGTAGCTTAAAAGGAAAAAAAAATTCTGCAACATAAATCTATTATGTTTCCAAGTTAAGTAGCTTACCTTGAAATCACTGACAAAACTCATTCCTGCTTTAGACAAGACAGTGTAATCTTAACTTCCATATAACAAGTCCACATAAATCTCAAGCTTAGGTTAAAGAACTTATTTCAACAGCAAGTTGAACGTATTGTATCATTTTTATCATAAACTAATATTCAGTTTACACACAAGTGGCCACTATAGTGTTCAACGTCAAAGAACAGAAAATACTTTTTTTGATAAATTAGACGTAATAAATTTCTTTCAACATACCCTCCGTAAGACAAATTTCTTTAATTTATGGTTTTTCTTATTCTAACACACAAACACTAAAAACTAGCTAAACTAGTTTAACTAGTGATATAGTGATATTTTTATTCATTTTTTTACTTGAATCCCATTATTCACAACCAAGTTACTTAAATAGCAAATTAATGATCATTTGCCAATTGTGCATTTTTGTTTACAGAATAGATGCCACTGCTTCGAGGTTATGCATATGCTTGTTTCCATGAGCAACTTACTTGTTGTTTTTTCTGCCCATTTTCAGCTTTAAAGACAAGCAAATCATGGATTTTCTCGTTGTATATTTCAAAGAAGCTCATTTCAAGGTGATACAAAATCTAATAAAATTAATAATAAGAGTTATTAATATGGTCCACAAAACATTTTCATTATTCCTTGTTTCAAAAATTAACTTAGATTGCCAGATCCTGATATTCAATGTTATAAGCATTTGTACTGAAGGGACTTTTCAAGAGAAATGATATTATAAAACAGTTTGGGTTGGAAGGGACCTTTAAAGGTCATGTACTCTAACCCCCTTGCTAATATCAAGAACAAAATTTATTGCAATTCCATCTACAGCCATTTCCAGATGGAAGCTATCAAGCCTTAAAAGGAGTATATACATACACCTCTGAAGTTTCAGTGTTGGGTTTCAACAACAGCAACAAAACAAACAAACAAAAAACCACAACAAAACCTTCATGAAAACACATCTCTTTCCTCTGAAGGCATAAAGGTCTTTTTTTTTTTTTAAGTAAAATGGAATTTTCTTTAAGAGACAAGGAAGATTGCAGCAAAACCTCTACAACACTGAAGTCAGAAATACAAGATTCAAGACAACTTGCTGTAACAGAATCACTTACAATGCATAAGCAGAGCAATAACAAAAGCTCCGCATTTTTCAGAAGTTATACTCTCTAGCCAAACTCAGCAATAAAGATTGCTGGTTACTTCTTAATTCCTCAGTGTCTATCAAATCCACCGCAGGATCAGAATATTATGTGTTCATTGCCATTAGGATTCAAAGTCCAGAATTGAAACAAAGCAATAAAGAAATTTGGAATAGTTAAAAATAAAAAAGTTTGCCTGCATAAGCTTAACTGAATGTTAAGGTCTACTGAACTGCAAGTCATTCCTAACAGACATGAACAACCATATACATAAAACCAATGCAAAGAAAGTGAGGGTAGTTATTTTTTATTTCAGCAAGAATACTGAGCTAGAATAGGAATACTATTCAAGTGTATTTTGCTTTGATACATGATGTTTAACAACTAATTCATATTTTTTGAGTTCTATTCTACCGCCTCCACTGCAAGTATGAAGCCCACTAGGATTTATCTTCCCTTACGTAAATCTTACATTGTAAGACATGCAATAGAGAGGAAAGAATCCTAGTCTAGCGATACATTAAAAATATCATGCCCATATTTTTTTCACATTACTGCCATTAAGGAAGTAAAACAATGTTGATTTTGACTACTTAGGGAACCCTGTTAGTCAGAGCTACTAGGAGAAATAAGATTTGAATCAGCAAAAGGATATGAATATTAATAAACAGATCAGCATTAAGTTATCAGTTTCCTCATATTCCAATGTAAGGTCAATAGCATAAGCACATCACCTGTTCCTTGTCCATCTGTGCTATTTGATTGAAAAGATCTTCACAAAGTCTTGGAATTATTCCTCGGTCTTCATCAAATCCCATCATCCTGTGGTTACAAAAAACCGGCTATTTTAGCTTTGTAACTCTCCATAGATACTTTAGCTGTGCATCTCTACAGCTGACATGCCATATGCTTTTGTGTTATAGAAGTAATAAGCAACAGAAATAAATCTGATCTGAGTTGATGCTTATTTAAGCAGGGAGTTGGACAAGATGTCTGGAGGTATTTTCTATTTAATCCATTGAGAAATGGGTTGAAAATCTAAGAACAGCCAAAACCCTACAGCAGCTGAAGAGTAAGTTGTACCCTCTGCACACTTCCAGTGTAGTCACATAAGACCCCTTCCACCTCTGGTGCAGCTTTCTCTTGCTGAATTGTGTCACTGCAGACCACCAGTGTGCTGGGCTAACTCAGCCACAGCCTAGGGACACCCACAGGTGCACAACAGTCATCAGCACAAATCCGTTGTGTAAACTTCACCAGAGGACAGAGGTGTTACTGACACTAATTTCAGCCTTGCTTAAAATACAAATGGTTGAAGGTAAGTAATTAAGGGAAAGTGTAAGAAAAAACCTAAACAAAAACCCAACAAGCCCACCAACAGAATATTGCAATCCTGAGTGTATCTTTTCTTTTAGGCCAAGGTTAAAAAAGTATTGTACATAACAACTGAGTTCACACTTAAAAAGGAAAACCCTACTTCTAAGTTCTGTATCTATTGTAAATTGACCAGAAATACACTTCTGGATCCTCAACTACCTTTATTAGAAGTTTATACAGCCTCATGGAAATTACAAAACTCAGAACTAATTTCTCTTGAAAGAGCTTTTTTTCCCCCCCCATTAGAAGTAGTAAGAAGTCAATGTCAGATACATAACAAAGCTAACTTTGGCTTAATTACTATAGATATTTGTTTAAATATTTTTGTTTTAAAATATACAAAAACATTTTGACAAAATTCTATAACACTGTAATCTATTCCATACATTTTTCATGATTTTACATTGCATAACAATTGGCTCCTACAGAATTTTGACAATTATTATCAGGAACTTACGTGTATGATTTTCCAGAACCAGTCTGCCCATAAGCAAAAAGACAAGCGTTGTATCCCTCAAAAGCTCTTTCAAGGAGCGGTACTGCCAAAGCTTGATAAATAACTGCTTGGCTTGCAAAACTAGGATGACACTTGTCAAAAGACCAGAAGGAGAAGTCATAACTGAAGCTGTACACTTGGTTTGTGGATGGATTTTGTACAGTTGTCTCTGAACCACTCATGGAGATTACAGGGAGTGAGTTTTCAGTTTTCTCTCTGCATGGAAAGGGAGGGAAATTAAAAAAAAAAAATAAAAAGTATAGGCCACATGCTTTAAGTTAATAATTTTAATCAAAACAAAAAAAAAAGAAAAAGATTGGTGATCACTGTGAAAAATATCTTTTGATGAACATAGAAAGTATTAAAGATCAAAACACTGTCAACAAATACGTAAAAAATAGACTCAAATACCTATAAAGTCAATTCAGTTTCTTAATAAAATCTTCATCTTGGTGTTTCCTGAAGTATCAGCTAATTTCAAAGTATATATTATATCCTTATTGGGTCAGTGTTTAAACAATTCAGCAAGTACAAAGCAGAAATCGACACACACTAAGAGCAGCAGAAATAAGTCCAGGACACAAACCTGTTACTGAAGGGCCGCACCCGCACAGCCACAATCACTTTGCTGCTTTTCACTTTGAAAATATCTCCCTCAGTTCTACTGCTCCCAGCTAAAGCTTCTGTGTTCGCTTCTGAACTTCTACTCCCAGGAAAAGAGCTGGAGACAATAGGGGTCTTTTTGGCTAAAATTTGAAGATGAGATGTTCGTTCATTTGAGGCCAATTTGAGAGATGGTTGATCTTGAGAAGTGCTGTTCTTTGGTGTAAGCTTAAATCCTTCTGTTAAACCTTTGGCTGGTGTCCTTGGTCTTTCCAAACTGTGATGTTTTATCATCAAGTGCTGTACCCTTTGCTTTCCAGCTGGCTTATTTATATCGCCTTTCTCATTCAGTTCTCCTGATAGCCTATTAATACGTTTTGAGGTAATTAATTGTTCTGATTTAGGAACTTCATTTTTAAATTTTGTATCAGCAGTGCCTGTCTTATCTTTTAAACACATGGAGATACTATTTTTACAGTCACCATCAACAAAGCCCAAGAAACCCTTGCTGTTCAAGTTACACTGCAATTTGGTACTGGACTGACCCTCAGCCAACTTCAAGTTTGGTTTAACAAAATCAGTATCATTAATATTCTGTGGAAGTGTAATCTTGTAATTTCTTTGTGCATCAGCTGGCAAGTTTTCTTTTCTAGACACAACATTCTGATTGATATTACTCTTCCCAGTGGAGCCAGTCCTCACACGCCTCTGCAGAGTAAGTCTTTTCTCTGTCTGTAGCTCTTCCATGCCCTGTGTTGCATTTGTATGCAAAGGTTCACTACTGGACACTAATTTTTTGCTTACTCCAGTTCTCCTCTGAAGTCTTAACCTGCCTTCAGATGTAAAAGCAGTTGATGCGTCACCCACTTTTTCATAAGCTGAAATCACATAGGTTCTATTTAATTCCTCAGTCTTATTCTGAGAACATGGAAGTAGAGTATTCTTTTCTTCTCCCAACACCTGTGACTTCAGTTGCTGCCCAGGTGCTTTCCTGCTGGCCAAGGCATCATGCAAGGAAGCCTTCTGCAAAGTGGCAGTGCATTGTGTCCCAGCAGGGCTTCTGCCAGGAACTGTGTAAATAGGCATGTTGTCTTCCAGCCCACTTGATTTTTAACAAGCACAGCACCTCTCCTAAAGGATTATTTCTACTTGCTGCTTCACAAGGAATCTGGGGAGACAAAGCAAAAATTTTTTTTATGATGCTCACATCCAGTGTGCGATATGTTTTGGTGCATGGGGAGCTCTTTGCATATGCTGCAGTACCTGCTCCCAAACATATGTAACAATTAGTATCCTGTTTCACCTCCAGTACTTTAAAAAAGTCATTATTTTATATTTGAATGACTGCTTCCAACAACAACAGGCTATTTGACTTTATTTACTGAGTTTTACAAAGAAGCACTAGTTGGTAAAAAGAACTATCTAACTATGTTAGCAACAAAAATGACCATGGATATTTCTTCCAAGTGATCTACCACGATCCCCAAATCCCATTCACAGCTATTTACACTCTTAGTGGTTCACAGCTAACAGACTTCAATAGAACAAAAAAAAATTAAGCTTGAATAAGAAGCCTGTGAACATGGAAAGCAGATTTTTTTTTTTCAGGATTTTGATATGCAATATAAAACCCACCAGCAGAACAGGACAGTTCATAAAGACAACTATTAATAGTACACCTTTGGACGTTATTTTAGTTCACTCTGATACATAGGCCCATAGCAAAACAAAAGACATCTAAGCCTACGGGACAGTAGAAAACTGCAAAATATGTTTCCCATCCTTTCTACACGTAAATATTTCTAAAGCTCTAATATGCAATCTGTATAGGAAAGTATGTTTTCACTGTTGTATATCATAGATATTGGGTTGTTACAGGTTTGGTAGCACTACCCACTGCAGACTTGCCAGCTGCAATTAATTTGCTGTTACAATAAGTCACCTGACCTAGATCCTTAAAAACTGCATCTATCATTAACAACAGCTGTACACAGTCAGGGGGAAAAATGGGAAGTAAGATGAGAGCAAGGGATGTAGAAGAAACCGTTTAACCACTGCTCCAGTAGAAGTTGACTTCAAATGCTACACTTTTTAAGTTGTAGCTTTTAGAGTACTCTCAGACTTTATGCAATTACATCAACTTTCACATGTCACGACTACACACTTTTCATAGCTCACAAGTTGTGAGGAAAACATCAAAATTTCAAACCAGAGCATACTTATTGCTCAGGCCAGTTTGAGACAGGAAACTGTTTACGTCACGCGAGCTGTAAAATACCAATTTTGTGGCTCCCTCCGGCAATCAGTAAATAGAGAAACAAGGACATAAGCCGTGAATGGCTTCGGTGTTTTCTGAAAAGTTCACCCTCCCCGTGCAGCTTTAAGAAATCCTGTAAGAAAGTTCTCCCCTCCTCTTGCCAGAGCTGTGCCTTGTGAACATGCACAAAGTTTTTCTGGAGAAAAGTGAAACTCCTCATTAACAGCTCTTTCATTCTAAAATCAGGAACGACGTTCCGTTCTGGAGAGCCGAGCTCCGAACGAGAAGTACGCTCACTCCTCGCTGTTAAAGGATTACAACGCACCAACCAGAGAAGAAACCCATGTGCTCAAAGCTGGGCGAAAGGCGCAGGAGAAGCGGCAGCTCCGTTATCCCTCGGCAAAGCTCCCGTCCGTCCGTCCGTCCGTCCGTCCGTCCCGGCAGAGCCCGCGCGGCCACGGGGCTGTGTCAGGGGCCCGCCCGCAGCGAGAGAGCGAGCAGGCGGCAGCGGAGGCCGCGCTGCCCACAGCCCCGCGGCTGCCGAAAGCCTTCCCGCGGAGGGGCGGCCCCGCCGGGGTGCAGAGGGGCCCCTCCCGCCCGGCGCTCACCCGCGCGCGGCACCCCCACAACGGCCGCCGCGCCGCC
>VZRE01004548.1:517705-533607 GCA_013396775.1 Cephalopterus ornatus
CGGCCCCGGCCCCGGCCCCGGCCCCCTCGCCTCACGCACCGCTGCGGGCCGCCCGCGGAACCGCGCCGCCTCCCGCACAAAATGGCGGCGGCCGCGAGGGGCCGCTCCCGCCCACAGCCTGAGGCAGGGAGGGGCGGGTTCCCGGTGCGTGGGTTCCCGGTGCCCGGGTTCCCGGCGCCCGGGAGCCTCTATGCTCGGCCGGGGAGGGGCGAACCTGTGCCGGAGCTGCCACGGCCAAGTTCGGCTTGGATTGGGGCCTGAAGGCACAGTTTTTGTCCACCAAAGTCGGATTCGTTACCCAGTGTAAAACAAGCCCAATAATTACAAACTCGAGAGAGACAATGATTATTTATGTCAGAGTTGTGCAAGCCTGAGTGCTTGGTGTTATTCCACGAATCGAGCACACCAACTATCAGTACTTTTTACTATTTATACATTTTATTAAACAAAGGAATTAGTGCTCATTTTTAGCAAGTTACAGTCTTCTCTTATTAATTAGTATTCTACTGGTTAATGATTCCCTCACTTCTCACGCTCATTAGTCCACATGCCCAGTCTTTCTCTCCTTTTGAGTCTGCCCCTGCCAGAATTAGCCATTTAACCAGTCGAAGCAGATTCAGCACAGTTGCTGAGTTGTCTTTATTAGTTTCTTCCTTATCTTGGGAGTACTGCCAAAAGTCCTTGTGGCCTGTAAATTCTGCATTCTTTGTGTCCACTATCAGTAGACATCCTTCTTCCCAAGCTTTGCTAACCTCCCCCTAGGTCTTTGATCATTGGACCATGTCAAGGCCTAAATCTTAAAAAAGCAATTCTACCAACAAGTGATTTGGTTTTTTAACACCTGGACATCACTTAGAGCTTTCTTGTTAGCTGCTGTTTCACCGACTAAATCTCCCTTCTTGTTGATTAGCCTTGAAAGTATACAAAGATCAAACAGCAAAGAACATCCTTAGGAAAATTTTACATATTCCACATTTTACAACAGGGTGCTGCCCCTCTGGCTCTGCAGGGGGGACATGTCCAGCGCTCCCACAGTTACAGCCCGAGCTGCCAGATGCTACACACACACATTTGCACACATGAGGAAAACACTCCTGCTGCACATGACGGAGACGCAAGGTATGGGAGAGAAATGCCCAGTGCATGCTCCAACCCGCTTGGAAGGGCACAGTGAACAGACAGCTGTTCACATACTGCAAGTTGAGTAAGTTATTACTTTCAACAATAAATAAGCATATTTACACTAATTCACAAGGCATGAGAACACCAGAATTTATGACATTTCACTGCAGGGCACAAAACACTTTCAGACTGATGGACAACCTGTCCTTTGCAAGACAGGCCAGGTGTGACCACTACCCCAGGCAAACCCAAGTTCATGGAAGAGAGTAGGAGGGCTTGGATGCGTGTCCACTCAGAAAGGCTGATGGTTTATCTGCTCGGCCACTGTGAACAGGGTAGTCACTACCACTCCCTCACTTTTCAAGGACTCATGTCACCACAAGGAGATCAGTCAACCTGTCCCACGTACTCCCTTCCAACATCAGGACCTGTCACAGGTGGTGTCGCCGTGTCTGCACGGGCCCTGGTTTTGAGCACATGCAGGAAGACCAAAGTATTCCCAAAGTAAAACTATACCCTATGACCATAAATGATTTGGTGCATGGCAAAGGTATCCTGCTGGGAGTTCTATGGGTTGATGTATGCTCAGGCACTTCAGATACCCTAAACCAGATTCTACCTTACCTCCCTCCCTCTCCTCGAACATTGATCCCATTAGCCTGAAAGCATCCCCACTGACGCAAAGTTCCATTTCTGCCTCATTACTTTTGTTGGTGACTACAACCATCACCATTTCTGACTAAAGAGAAAATCCATAAATCCTAACAGCCCCTTTGGAAGCACTGTTTAATAGCAGTCCAGAGGGAAAGTCAGGGAGCCAGCACGAGGGAGGTTAAAACAAACACAAAGCTGGGGGCTTTCAAGCAGCCATCTGCAGCATTCTAGAACATTCAAGTCCAGTCACATGTGAAACATGGTCTATTTTAAAGTATCCTGGAAATCTCTGTACTGGATTGCTACCACAGTAGCAATACAAAGTTAGTGCAAATGAAGCGAGTTTGGTCTCTCTGGGATTGTTAATTAACTAGTAGAATTGGAAGAGACTATTGAACTTCTGGAAAGATTAAGTGGGCATTTCTAGACCGAAAAACTATCAGGCATCTTTCACCCACATTCCATACATTCCTGTTAAAATCCCCACCTTTCTCTGATTCAGCCTCTGTCATTCTCTTTTGTTTGCACGGACTTTCTTAATTTTCCCTCCCTAACATAAGTGAATTTCCTTTTCTTACTTCCATTTTTACAAGGTCATTTCCTGGAATTCAAAACATCATTTGCTAAACAAAGACCAGTATTTCAACGATATTCAATATGATATGAGATGCTTCATGCTCTGTAAGAGTTCATACACCAAAATGCAAATATCCCATATGTATCAGCTTTTTCTAAATTTTTTTAGTGTGTAACAGCAGTCAGAAAAAAACAAAGTCACTTGGCAGGAAACACTGGGAAAGGTATATAAAACATTACTTTATAAATTGACAATCCACCTATATGGATGCTTCTTGTTATTGGAGTTTCCCCGTCACTCAGTCCTCATGTCTGAGAAAGACTACAGTAGTGCTTGAAATTAAGTTTTAGGAAAGGACTCTATGGGTATTCAGAGGCATGAAAGGGCTTCCATGCAAGAGACAACTTCGTAAACTCAACAGTCTGAAAAAGAGATGACTGAGGAACAGGTAACAGTAGATCTCCTGTACCTTAAGTGGCTCATAAAGGCTGGACAGCTATCGATAGTTCATTCTTCCAACAAAAATTGTAACATGCTTTATAATAAGTGCTCACAACTGAAAAGGAGTACAAGCTTCCACAGAATGTAGTAGATTATTCTTTATTTACACTTAGAAGTATAGATGTAACAAAACCCCTTCTGGAACAGATACTGTACTTGGTGAGCTCACTAAATATTTTTTTTTTTCCCCTGGAATAAAGCATAAACGTTCTATTTCACTTACCTGGGTTTTTTCAGGATGAGAAAATATGTAAAAGATAGCCTTGGTGAATTTAATTCACATCCTCTCAGCTCTTGATGCTGCTAATCAGAACTGAGGTGAATGACATTTTAATAAGATTTTTGAATTCCAATTTTTGTACCTTCAGAGTTCACAAAACGTCCCAGACAAGATGCTCTCAGATATGCTACAAGGGCTTTGTCTTGGCATTCTTCCTTCTAAAAACTAGTTAGTTCAAGCATTGTCTGAATAAAGGTGGGTTTACATCCTGTTAGAAAACCATGAATAATTATAGACAGTAATTTTTGTACATTCTGGACAATTTATCTGGGAGTGTCATAATGGAAAATCTTAAGGTCTCCAGGGCAGCAAAGTAGCATTTGTATTTTGTATGATCACATCGTTATTTAATTCAGTTGCTAAAACACCAAGAATGTACAATATTCTCATCTTGCCCATGCTGCACGTGTTCTAGTACAATAGCTGCCCAGGACAGTATCACGTACTGTTATTAGAAACCCCTGCACAAATACAGTCCTTATATAATTAACATGTCTCTTTAGACTAAATTCTATAGTAAATATTAGGAGCTATAGAAATGTAACAACACACACACAACCCCACATGTACAAAAGGACTAATATATAGTGAAACAGATTTACTACATAAATATATAGCCACACATTACTTCAACATTACGCAAATTTTTGTTAGACTATCAAGGATAACAACTATTAATTAAAAGTCAAAAGAAATAATGAAAACAATAACTCAAGCACAAATTATTAATAGTAAGTATCCCACTTTTTGGTCTATTTTAAATGATATCAGGAAGATTTTTCTATATTCACTCATGGTTTCTATATTAAATACACAGAAAGCAAACGTGGCAACTTGTATTCCTGCCCTCAGTTTAAAATCAAGTGCTTTGCCCTGTAACATCTCACAGCCATTCTTTAGAAGCATGAACCAACCTTTCCCATCACTTGCAAATAATAAATAATTCAGTAAAATATGATTGGATTAAAGCAGGAGACTGAAATCCCTCTACTCCCAGGCACACTAAATCCATAAGAAACAGGCATTCTGCATACTAATTCCGAGAGAGTGTCCCAAGCATCTCCAAGAGCTGCCTGACTGTACCACACACCTCAGCCCTCCACAGCAACACTGCCCAGAGTGACCCCATAAATTCAAACCTATACCAGAATAAAACCTCCAGGCACCTCTCCACCAATCTGGCAGGAAAGGTCTTCTCGAGTTCCACACAGGGATTTGATTGACACGTAAGTACATCCCAAAGGGTAAGCGTCCAAACCATTTTAATACAGGGCATTTTAACTCTTGTTTGTAGCCAAAACATCCTCATGTGATGTCTGATTTTTCCACTTGGAGTGAGCTCCCTGTAGAATGGACTCAAATTAGAGTCCAACCAGCACATTGTGCATCACTCCCTCAAGTGGCAAGTGCCAGCAGTGACAGACCTGACAATTAAAATGTGTCTAAAATCACACGAAGAGGAATAGCTTTGGGTTTTCTTTATGCTATTAATTATTTTAAATATCTCAACATATATCCTGTGTAACATTATTCTACACCAAGGATTTACAGAGCTTTAGTGTTGTTTTATAATGTTATAATGGATGAAGAGCATAAAGTTTTTGAAGATGTCAATTAAAGAATAAAAGAATTATTTCTGTGGGTTTGTTTAGGTTTTTTTAAGTGTGCCACAATACATGTAACTGGAGTTAACAAAACATCTGCTGCTGGGTGAAAGCGAGGGGGAATTTCTTTCCATTCAGAAGGCATGGAAATCAAAGCGTGTTTATTTGGGGATTGGTGCCTCTATCTGTTCCACCTGATGCTATAAAACTAAATATTTTTCTATTTCTTTCATGTTTGGGGATTTTTGAAGCCACTCAGCATATTTTTAGGTAGGTAGTCAACTGCAGCTCTAACCCAAAGCATATTTAATGAATAGTTCTTTGATTGAAGGAACTACTGAGTCAGTGACACCACTGGTTTCTGAATTACAGCTTTAAAGGAACCACACAGGAAAAATCCAGGTAATCTGAAAACAAATAATGGTGGCTAACCATTAACTAGTCAATTCTGCTAATATTCATAGCCTGATTTAGTACAGCTATTGCACACAGTATACGTATTCTGAGGCCTACTTTTTCTAATTTTGCTTAATTTAAACAGGCAACTCCTAAGGTTTTAGAAAGTAAATAATCAGTAAAAGAAGACTTGGACTAATATTTTCAGGCTTCCTGAGCATTCTCTTTGTTTAAAGAGCCACATTCTAAGGAAACATTGGCCAATATTAGTCTCTGCAGAAATCTGTGGTAAAACTGGAATTTAAAAAAATAATCTAATTAAATCTGAATTTTTAAAGCATATGACTGAGTTGGTTTAAAAAAGAACTCCAAAAAATGCCCCAACAACCAAACAACAGCAGTCCTGCCCTTAAGCTACAGCATTAAATGCCGCTAGTCCATAGGGAAATAACTGTATAGGGCAATTCATGAAAAAATTATGAACATAATTAATGTATGTGATTATATGCTCAAATACTGCATATAATATTTACTTTGAAAACTGATGGACTCCCTAATTCCGTATCATCATACCCTTAGCAGAGCTATAAAAACTACAGTACAGTGAATACAATTACCAACTTCTTTGTTCAAGATACAGGCCAGCTTTTTGCAGTTACAAGGAATGATTTTAAGGTATGAGAATGATTTAAACATATTCAAACTTACATATCTCTGTCGGGTCTCTGAGACTTAGAGAACAAAAATTTGATCAAAAGATTGCAAAGACAATTGACAAATTCCAGAGACTTCAGTAAGCAGCAAACTGTAACCCAGGGAATTCAGGTGGAAATTAACCGGATTAAATAATCTTGAAATATAACATAATTAGAATTAAGAATTAAAAATTTAAAATTCTCTCCTTTCATGTTTATCTCATTTTCTTTCTGAGAGGATATAAAACATTGTATTTGGAAAGCTGCTTACCAGTTGGCTGTTTAGATTTGTGTTCCAGTTAATAAGGCTGTTTGGAGGCAAGAGAGATTGGCATCTATTGTAAAAGTAAGATAACACTCATACAATATGCACTTACTGAAATTAAACCCTTCCCCCCACCCTACTTTGGGGTCTCAGACAAAAGGATGGGAGAGGAAAAAAAGAAATTCCACAAGAGACAAGAGGAATCATTAGGTTCCAGCTTGCCAGATGACCTGTGTCCAATGTGTATTGTCACCTGTCCATCAACAAACTCTCTTTCCAATCATATCACTTTTTAAGAGATTAAGACCTTTCTTATTAATCAGCAAGTGTGATAAATATAACAGGTACCTTGCATTCTTATTACAGGGAGACAGAAAGAAGAAGAGTTATAATCTACCAGTGTGACAGATTGAAGGAAAAATTTATATCATAAGCCTTTTGAGTAAATAGATAACAAATTTCCCTTTCCACCAGTAAAGCTCCTATCAGCATTGCTAGTTTTGACAGCAGAAACCACTGTAAGAAAGGCCTGAAAAATGCACAAGAGAGCTGCTACAAACTAGACTTTTTATCAGTTGTCTTGTTAAAATCTATTCCAGTATTAACCATTGAGTTTAACCTTCATGCTTCCCCACATTAGATTTGGTCCCCCTTCTGTCTTTGCATGAAATCTTAAACTGTCCTAGCTGAATCCCTCACACAAAAATTATTAAAGGAAGGGCATGGAAAGGGTATAACTTCACCTACAAGAAGTCAACTCTCTGCTGCCAAGAGTAGAAGCCCAGTTCAGGGTGTCCCTGCTACAAGTGACTGCCAGCTGTGACTGTTGCCTTTGGCAGGCACGGGCAGCCTTCACCTCGCAGAGGATGCCCCCAGCTCCTGTACTTTCTGCCAGGGGTGGGCTCGGTGGCTACACAGCTCCAGGATTTCTTGAGGCCAGTCTTTACCACTGCTCTCAGTGACTGTTTCTTCTGGGCTCCAGCCTACAGATTTTTTAAGTTCTCAAAGGTCACTCTTTGAGTATTCATTGCAGTCTTAACAGCGTAATTAAAAAATCCACCTTGTGGATGTTTTTTTCCTACAGGCTCATACTGCAGGTCTTAATTTCACAGATATTCATTTCACAGACCTGGATCATAGTTGGCACTAACTCCACTAGCACAGAACTTTGTCTCATGCTAAAACAGGCATTGTACATGACTGCTAAGCAAAACAGAGGATAAAGTTTGTTTGTTTTGGGACTTAGTTTACCAAAAAAAGTTACACCTTCATTTAAAATTCTTTCCAAAAGGATTATAATGCAATATAAATACACGGTCACCATGTAGGCCATTTATCCATGACCTTTTTTTTGACAGAAAAGTATACCAGATGGCTTTCATTTCCAAAGGCAAAACACTTCTTTTAATTGCATACTTGAGGCTCACAGTTAAACCAACAGATTTGTCCTTCTGAAATTTACTTACTTTTCTAAACTTTTTTTTCTGTGAGAACATGCAGACAATGCATTAGCTCAGCTTGATAAAGTACAATAGCCATTAAAAAACAAAAGCAAGCCTCAAAAATGCAACATATCTCTCACTACCACCCTTGAATGACTGCTCCCCATGCTGTTTATTAGGAAGATTCAAAGAAGCCAGTAACCTTACAGCTGGTGACTGGAAGAACAGAGGGTAACAAGACAGAAATAATGAATGCCTCCTTGTTAAGACATGTTGTTTGTGCTGTTCCAAGAGAGATCTGCCAAGAACTTTTCATGCAAACCTTATTTTTCTGGGATCTGTAACTCGGCTGCAAAAAAATCCATCATGATAATACCCACTTCAAAAGAATTTAGATTGCAAGTTTTAAAATACATTTTCAAGTTTTGGTATAAATTCAATTTACACTAAATAAACAGTTTATTACTTTGTGTGTATTTTTTAATTGCTTTATTGCAAGAAAACCTCTGGTTAGCAAGTTTGCACCCGAGATCATTTTATGTTTTCTAACTCTTGGTTCTTAAATAAGTCTAAAGTATTGCAGTGTGAAAGGAAACTTTGTGCTGTATGGTCAAGCTTCCAGGGATGTGTATTTTCTTTTTAAGGAGACTATGAAATGCATATGAAGCACTCATGGGATTCTATCTGCCAAACAATTCAGTGGAATAAATCTGTGCTAATTCTTAATACAACTCAGCTGACCTGAGTGTAAGGCTAGGTTGTGAAAAAGACTGGCTGTTCAACACACTGTTCTCACAAAATATAAGCCTAGAATTTCCATGTGAAATTATGTCAGTTTTGTTTTGTTTTGTTTTGAAACAAATGATTCAGAGCTTTGAGCCATGCAAAAGTCCAATTTCAGTTTACCTGTTTCTTTTTTGGCTCATGACCCACTAGGACAAGGTCATTTTGTACAATTCCTGGCCAAAGCAATATTCTTTCCTGTGGCAACCAGCAAGATATATAGAAATTAGACTTCAGGCACAAAATAGGTTGCAGCCCAAGCTGAGGAAGCTCTCTATCAGGTAATAGCCTGGTGTCACAAAACAAGAAGGCTATGATAGTTTCCCAAGTGGATAAAGGTGGTGGCTTAGGCTTACATCTATAAGGAATAAACCTCCCAGCAATTTAAAACTATAGGAGATAATGAAAACATAAATATCAATAAATTATAAACTGTTCTGAATATATATGGTGAGATTATTTCAAAAGAGACACTAGAAGGAACAGGCCAGAAAACAACATGAGACAGAATAGCTTAAAAAGGTTTCTGCTCACTTTCTTGACTATCCTGGGTTTTCCCTCCTAGAGAACCTTATTCCCCAGAATATCTATACTTACCTCACAGTACAGTTCAAGACAAATTTAAACTAAGTAATTCTATGAAACCACAGTTCCCCTGAGATTATTTGCAGTTCAGTTCACATGCTGGGTATATAAGGACATTACCATTCTTGAGGAGTTTGCATGAACTGGAGTAAGTCATCATACTCAGATTCTCATCCTGCTCAGCTCCAGAGCGAAGTAAAGCTGCAGGGGAACAGTTCCCCTTGACATTACCAAGGTAAATACGTGAAAAATAGAGCACTGCTGCACTATACAATTTGAAAAAAGAAAAACACAGGTAGCCGGACAAGAGGCAAGTAAGAACAAAGAGCTCCTACCAGATCAGTGGAACTTGGAGCAAAAAGGCAAAGTAGCCAAAAGGCTTCTGCATTACTGACACTGTCTGCTCTGCAAGAAGCCACAAAGGGAGGCAGTGGTTACAAGAGGGTGTTGGCCCTGGGAAGCATGACATGTCTTTCTTTAATCATTAAAAGAGCCAGCAGATGCACAGACACAGAGCATCGCCATTCAGATGGCTCTTAATCTTCCGTTGATACACAGGAAACCTGCTCTCCGGCAGCAGCGAGGATATTTCTGCGGCACTGGGCTCTCTTAAATAACTAAACCAGAGCAATGTAATCAATCAATTTGGACATTTCTATTCTTTGTGCCAGCAAGTGGAACCGTGCTGCTCCCTGCCCAGGTGGGACAACAGAGACGGCACTCTGTGCTTTAACAGAACCATGTATATTATAGAGCACGAATAGCATGTGAGGACAGAATAACCAGAGAAACGTATCAGCCTTTTGTAGTTAATTTTTCTTTTGAAACTTCCTAGAAGAAAGAAATCACTCAGGTTTTTTTCTTCAAATACAATGACACCTTTAATCCAGAAACCCAATTATACATACACCTACATTTAATCATGTCTGTAGCACCAGTAATTTCAAAAGGGAACAACACATAGGATTAACCTAAAAAAAAATCCTTCTCGGAGCCAAATATACACACACACACACACACACACACACATTTAGTTTAAGGCAACTATTAAAATAATTGTTGCTCTTTCCATGTTTCTAATATATATTGAAATTGGGGAGCATTTAAATCAAATTGTTCTATACACAGCTTAAACATCTCACACATTTTTCTATCTTGAACATAAACAAATTAAGTTATGCCAAAAGATGATTAAATGTAACAGAGTCCTATACACTCAGGTTGTGATGACCCTACCATAATTAAAATCTCTAACACCATCAACGGTCACAATGTATAAATGGTTACAATAAAAATCTTTAATATACACTTTCCACATCTAATATATAAATAGTTACCAGCTATGTACACCTGCTCCCTAAAGAAATAAAAAAATTCCTCAAAAACTTACAATTTCTCAGTAATTTAAAGGAAACGGAAACTGTTTAAAAACAGTGACATTTTGGAGCGTGATGTTTCAAAGAAGCCATATAAAAAAAAACCACCTTCATTGGGTAGTCTTCTGTTGTATTCCCTTGCTTACCCCTCCTCATTCATATTCACTGCCATCCCTTCCAAAAAAAAAAGAATTTCACTGCAATGAAATGATACCAGAAATGCACTGTTCAAACACAGTATTTACTGCCGCTCTCATTCAGACACACATGAGCTTCAGTGAAGACTGGAAGCAGGGCCAAAACATGAGAAACTGAAGTCTATTCATGCTCTCTGCTAATAAATCATGTATATGCTCAAAACAAATGAGCTTTTATGAATGTTCAGATCTTTCTTCACATGTAGAAGCTGCATGAAAAAAGCCAGTCACTGCACAATTTTGTATTGACTCTCATTCAGACTTGATGAAAAAGTCCTAGTAACTGATTTAAACTTCTTATACGTGAATGCACAGTTTGAAAACTAAAGTCATGTCCAATTTCCTCTGAACTCAGGTGCAAATAAAGCATTATCTGACAACTACCATAATGGTAGTAAATATGGAGTTTTAGTTTTGTACAAAGTTTATAGTAAAACGTATTGGTTATAGCAGGGTATTTGTTTTCTTCACAGACAACCTGGCTACAGTGGAGCATCAAGAAGGAGAAAGCCTCGGAATTAGGGAGTATTGCACAGCACATGTGGGAAGAAAGCTCATCTAAAATCCCGCAGAACAAGAGCAATTCCAGGAGATGGGAAGAACACAAAAGTAGCCAATGTGAAAACCAGATTAAAAATATTAAAAGTACATTTAAAAATCTGAGAAAAGAAGGCACCAAAGTAACCAGAGAAAAGGACAAAACAAACCAACCGGCCCTGAGTGTTGAGGGGGATGAGAGGTTTTGCCTCTCACAGACCACAGAACTATTGTCTGATTGGTGACCCAGCAGAATTGGGAGGGAAGATGCAGATTTTTTTCCCCCCTTCACAAAGCTACATTAGGTCAAAGCCAAGCTGAGGAAATGAAACCAGTAGCATCCAAATATTAACAGAAGTGACACTTAGGTACCACACTTGATTCTCATCGGGAATCTTTTTGGTTATGCAGATTTCAGTAGCAGTAAATGAGTTAAAGTAGGTATTACTCCACCTTTTTCCTTTTTTAATTTTAACTGTATAAAAAATCACCAACAATTTAAGTAAAATGTCATACAAACCTTTATTTTCCCTTTGGCTCATGACTCTACTAAAATCTGGTAAACTGCTTTATTCCCTTTTAAATGCCTCAGCACTTTCTGATTACAAATTATTAGAAGAATTTGAAAGACAGTAATTATGTAACTGTTCTTGTACTTTTGTATCATCCTGAAACAGGAAGAACACACTGCCTCCCAAAATCATGCTCTGAGAAAATTCCTAGCTTGCAGAAACTACATACATGCTTGTCAGTAATAATGCCAAAGAAGTTTAATAATTCAAACAATCACTCACTTGATTATCATCGAATGGCCTGGGTCAGATGGGACCTTAAAGATCATTTAGTTCTAAGAAAAAGAGCTTTAAAGAGCTGCCAGATCTGGTCAGCTCCTTTGTCCCTAAGGACAGTTTCCCAGGGGATCTCATTCACCAGCTCCTTAAACAACTGGTAGTTCATTCTTTCAAAGTTCAGGGTCCTGACTTAGCTCCTCACCAGGCTGTTGCTCCTTGAGATCACAGACTCCACCAGGGAGTGGTCGCTACCCAGGCTGCCACCAATCTTAACCTCTCTAATGAGTTCCTGTGCATTGGTGAGCACCAGGTCCAATAATCCTTCTCTTCTGACTGGTTCACCTAATACCTGGACCAGGAAATTGTCCCCCTACACACTCCAGGAGTCTCCTGGATTGCTTATAGCCAGTTGGACTGTGATTTAAAAAATATAATTTCTTAATTCTTACAGTTTTACCATTGCTTATAAAGTATATTTAATAAAAGGTCTTCAGTTTAAGAGGCTGGAATATCAGTAATTCCATTTCACAAGTCATCTTTAGGCTGGAATAACCTCACAGAATGACTTATAGATTGCCTGTTCAACCTCACACACGCAATATAAACCTGCTGAAGTCAACAAGCTTGTTCCTTAAGGATCACATTGGGACATGAGTGGTTCTTGGGCCGTATGTTGACAGTCTGGCAGCACCACATCAAGTTGTGCATGTTGCCTCATTGCCAGAGGTTACAGGCCACAGGGTGCATCCCTCCCCTCGGCCAAAACCATTTCTATCATGACTGATATCCCTCTAAGCTAAGGCAAACAGATGGGATCATCTTAATTAGGCAAATTTGATAACAGCAGTTAAAGACAATATGCCCACGGTGTTATTTCAAGTCTGTTTCCAACACTGAGACTGAAGCATTACCCAGCAGAATAGTTGCTGTGAGCTGCTGTGTTTGTGGATTTGCCCTAATAGCACCAGCTAATCTGAAATGGGAATGTTCTTACTACCCTTCATTGGCAGCCTGATAAACTTGCTGTTCACCATCACCGTCTGTCTACAGACAGTGCCACTGCAAAAATAGTAATGGTATTGCTAATTTAAAACATTTTACTCTACCTTTATCATCAAGTATTGTGAAGGAAGAAACTATGCATGAAATGTTATTCCAGTTTGAACACTCTATTATCTAGCACTAGCCTGAATTTAATCTATGGCATTCTACTCTACACATAGCCTCTTCAGAAGCTACGTGAATCCTAAACCAAGTGAAAAAAATTGTATGAAATTGTTAGTCAGGACTCATTCCACTCTCTCGCAAGGTTGTAACTATTAGCAACAACTGCCATCCACACCATTATTCACAGCTTAATGGTCATCTTTGTTCCTGTTGCGTGACGCTGACTACAAGCATGGTACACCCACTGCATAGATGGCCAGACACATGACAGTGAAGAATCAGGCCTATGATGTAATCGCAGGATAAAACCAGTCAAATGGGTTTCTAATTTGGGGTAGAGGGAGGGGAAAGGAAGTGAGAAATAAGGTAAAAATATAAAAGTCTGTGAGCTGATTGTTTTAATTCTCAATACTTTGTCTTTTCACTTGGAATTAACTTTGAAGTATTAAATACTCTGCAGCAGAATGATTGCGTACAGAAGAGATTAAAATTTATCACTATTTAAAATATTTTAAGATGGATAAACAGGAGGAGAAAGACATGACTCCTCACTCAGTTTTCCTGTTTATTTACCCTGAGCAATTAGACCAAATTTTAATAATTTTCCATGTTGGCTGTTGATACCTTTGATAATGCAATGAGCAAGATGACACTTTGGCATGTCTGCAAAAGTAGACATGAAGAACTGGCACAAGAACTCCAGCAACTAGTGGTGATGTCTTCTTTTTCACTTACATGTATTAGATTTTATGTTCATGCATTCACTTCTAAGAGCACTAAGCAAATGAAAAACCACTTTGATTGCAGTTACCACAAGACAGTGTTTTTAGATTTTGTTCTGTGACTCTGAACAGGTTTGATCAGCACAAATGCTGCACCCACAGCAACGTCTGCATTTTAGATTAGACTGTAGCAATGTTTATATACGTACCTATCCATAATTGTATCTATTGCCATTTCTGAGATGTATTCTCTAAAGCAACATTTGAGGTTTTAAAGCTTATAAATTTCAGGTGTTTGTTGTTAAATATGCAAGAGGAATTAATAAAGTTTTCTGGTGGCAGTATAAAAAAATAGTCAAAATAACATTAAGTTTCTAATATATTTCCAAAGTATGTATAAAAAATAATTCAGGAAAATGTGCAAATGTAGTTCTTACTTTAGTTGTTGAAAGCTTTCTGAATAGAGAACATTTTCCCAAGTCACACCTGTATGTTAATTTGGTATTGTTATTACTATTTCTGCTGCAGAGGATCTGGGAATTTCAGTCTTACACCTCCTAAAGCAAAGATTTCTCAACTTTTCTCCTCCCATCCCTGTTGCTGAATACTGCCCACAGCAGCTCCTAGTTTTGTAGCTTGCTATGTACCACTTAAGAGTGGTATGCATGACAGTTTGGGAATCCCATCCCAGAGAGCACATGGGGGGATACTCAGCAATAATTTCTTGAAATGTTGACCTCCACAACCCTTTCATTTACTCATTACTAATAAATATAGATACATGTCAGTAGATCTTCCTTCATATTCATGATGTTTGTCTCATTGTGCACATGAAGTGCTAGAAGCACACGTAGCCACACAGCAATGGAAAAATCTCTGTCCAGATCAATTCACAATCCAATTGAAACACAAAGAAGTAACAGCCTGGCCAGAACATTATTTGAAATCTTACAATGTCATGCTAAGACTGTGTCTAAATATTCTTTTCCAGACTCAGGGAAGCTACAGAAAACCTCAGAATCAACCCACCTCAGGCTGCTGCCCTCCACTATAAAACGTTGAGAAAACACTCACTGAATTACCATAAGGGAAGGGGGACAAGTTAGCTAATAATTACTGTAAGTCAGTAGTGGTCCTTTAGCGACTCAAGAAAGCTCAACCAGATTAAAGGGGAAAAAAAAAAAAAGAACAAAAAGAAATTAATTTCTGGCCAGATCAGCTTCTCGAACTGGCTCACCACAGAGCTGCTAGAGCACCCAGGCTGGCGGGGAGGGAGGGCATACTTCGACATCGCACCAGCCTATACATACAATATATATTGTATACACAGTATATACAATAACTATTACACAATAACCTACAATAACTATTTGTTGCCAAAACTCGGAGATTTACCACCCGCTGGCGCTGAGGGTCACCCGATGACACGATGCCCGTGCCGAGGGAGGCTGTGCCTCCCTCCAGCCTGCCCTCACCAACACGGCCGCACCCTCAAACCCGCACTTCAAAGCCAACTCATCCAGTTCTGTTTGAGTCACTAATCACCCAGTTACTGTTCCTACCGTGACTAATACTTCTCTCCACGCTGCCCCTGTTAAAGTGATTCTGTACGTCCAACAACAGCCCAGCTACTTGTTAGCACGGCAGCAGATGGTCTCTGGGGCAAATCGCTACTCCTGCCTGCTATTACAGTGATTACGTGACCAGGCCCTGAACCATTTTAAGGCTTTGTCATTTTTCTACCCGGCCATTCGCAAAGTTTTTTATAGACGCGATTTAAAATAGGAGGGACGAACGCCCGGGGGCGGGATGCTCAGCCCGCCTCCCCGCCAGCGCTCCGTCCTCCGGCCACCACCACCCGGCCCGCCGGGGCTCCCCCGCAGCCGGGCGGCTCCTCAGCCCCCTCACACCCGGGACACGCCGGGGCTGATCCTCATCTTGCCCGACGCCACCGCCGAGGGCCCGTCCGGCCCCGCTGTGGAGAGCGGCGACGCCGCAGCGGCCCAGGGACACCGCCCTTTCCCACCGCCGGGCACCGCCGGCGCCCCCTGACCGCGGGAAACACTCCGCCCTCTCCCGCTGCCGCCGGGGTAAGGCCGGGCTGGGCCGAGCCTAAGCCCGAGTCTGAGCCTGCCCGCGCTCCCGCGGCCGCCCCACCCGCGGCCAGACCCACCTCGCGCGCCCCCGCCGGCCGCGGCGCCGGGCCCC